>JAQQSW010016708.1:0-11616 GCA_028646575.1 Pseudocheirus occidentalis | reverse complement strand
ATAGGTGAAACCTATACAGCCTGACCCCCCAAAACTGTAACAAATCGCCACATTTATCAAGCCAGGAAAAATAAGGCTTAGAGAAAGGTCAGTGGAATTCAAGCTTTCAAGCTAAATTTGGGGGAGGAAAAGCAGTCTGGCCAAACTGCTCCCAGAGCAAGGAAGCAGCGGGAAGCAGCAGGATCTGCTGCAACCAGCAACTGCCTCTCCTGGGCTGCTTCAGAGCTCCTGGCCTGCTAATTGCAGGGGGGCTGAGACGATTGATCAGGACCAAGGGCTCTTGTGTTGAGCGGCCTGGATCCGGATCGTGGTCTTGGGTGGTGGTCCTGGGGTGCACTTTCAGCAAGCCAAAGCCGGTAGGGGCTGAAGCACCCCCCTAATAGATCCAGCAGCTGTGAAAACCCCAGCGATTTGGGACAGAGCTTTCCCCTCTGGAAGCAGAATTCCACAGAGCTAAAAAAATTAAGCAATTAATTGACTGGCCAACATGAGGAAAAGGAAACAAAATAAGAACAGCAATAAAGATGGGGAGAAAATTTGTAACTCAAAAATCTCATGGAAATGAATGATAGAAAAAAGAAAATAAAATTATATTAAAAAAAGAAAGAATCAGTGATTAGTTCATATAAAAGAAGATTTATATAGGACATGAAAAGTGTCTTTCAATATTAAAAGGTCTATGAAACTGAAGAGGGGTTAAATTTATCTTGACTGGCTCCAAAGGGCAAAACTAGAACCAGGGAGAATAGAAGTGGAGTAGGCTATCTAGAGAAATAATAAATTTGTATCACTTGAGATATTAAAAGTAGAGATTAGATGATTTGCTTGTCAGAAATGCTGTAGAGGATAATCTTCAGATGTGGGTAAGACTAGCTGTCCTCTGAGATATCTTCCGACCTTGAGATTCTATAATTCTAAGACCAGTGTGAAGATATAAAGACTTTGGAGGATTGTCAATCAACCATTCCCTCAATCCATATTTATCCTTCTCTTATACAAAGAGTCACAGTGTAGGTGACATCAAGGGTGATAAAACTATTCTTCCAGATCAAAACTCTTTAGATTATTCAGGTTTCCCAATCCCCTTGTAATTTTGGTTTTGACCAATAGTTTTGTGAAGAGGAAATAAAGATAAATGGCAAATGGATGGCTGTAGAATACTCTTATAAGATCACAAATTTGTGATTATATGGATGACAACTGTATTTGCATACAATTGTACCTTATGAAGCTAACTAGGTGCCAACTAGGTGGCACAGTAGATAGAGTTCCAGGCCTGCAGCCAAGATGAATTACTTTCCTGAGTTCAAATCTGGCTACAGATACTGTGTGACCCTGACCAAGTCATTTAACCCTATTTGCCTCAGTTTCCTCATCTATAAAGTGAGGTGGAGGGGGAAATGGCAAACCACTCCAGTATCTTTGCCAAGGAAACCCCAAATGCGGTCATGAAGAGTCAGACACAACTGAAAAACAACTGAACAACATCAGATGGTGAGGTCCTCCGGATGCGCTTGTTAATACATTATACTGATTTCCCAAGATCCAGAATACTACAGAACCCCTAAACTGTATCTATAATGACTCAAAATATTTCAGTCTTGCAATATAGATAGGAAAAATCATGGGGATGAAAAATGCCTATCATTTACATATAATACCTGTTTGAAAGAACCACCTGTAGAGCCCAACCACCAGCATATATACACTAACGAATTGGATCCAGACCTCAGTAGGGATAGAGACTAAACTTGTTATTTCAGTGGTAGAGGGAATTTCCTGACAAGGAAACTCTACCGAAGCTGGCTGATACCTCTTTAATTTATAGTCTTAGAAAATAAACTAGGTAGAGATTCTTAACCTGAGGTCTATGAACTTTTAGAAAAAATATATTTGATTACTTTATTTCAATATTCTTTTCCCTTTGTAATCTTATGCATTTAATTTCAGGAATTTAAAACATCACTCTGAGCAGGGTACTGGAGGCTTCCTGTTCAATGTGTCCATAATGTGTCCACAAGAAAGTTTAAGAACTTATGACTTAGAGCACTGAGGAGTTAATTGTGGGTCACACAACCAATAAATGTTAGAGGCAGTATGTAAACCCAAGTCTTTCTGGCTTCAAGGTCCACTATCCCTCATACCACATTACATACATAATTAAATAAAAGAAGGAAACTTGAGGTTTTTTGCTGTAGGAAAATGTCAAGGCTCATTTTTTTTTCCTATTGAGAAATTTAAGCAGATTAAAAAACATTGTTCTTTATTTGAATTTAGAAGAATGTGTTGGGCCTCTTACTGTTGAAACAAAGTTTATACTAAATTCATAGGATTGTGGGACAGAGAACTTGATTTTGTAGTTATAGAATTGCCTGACTACAAGCCAGTGGCAACGGCTGGCAACAATTTCTTCCACTTTCATGATTTGGATGGAGTGACCCCTAGACACAGTAATAGGTGTCCGTTTCTCAGTAGCATTGAGTACCAGCAGTGGTCAAGTCTCTATATTTCCCATGCAAGTTGCAGGTCCTACTCCTTAAACCATAAAATAGTCAGACTCAGTTTTATACCCTAAAAGAGGCCTTCTCAAAAACCAGAAAATATATCCCCAGAGGATTTTTTTTCTTCAGCTAGTAAGTAAAGTATGAGAATCAGGACTTTTTGACAACATGATTAGGAATAAAGATCTGCATCTGATAAAAGAATAGCATTGAGCACTTGGGAGCAGCCAAGCAGCAGGCAGCTACTTCATATGCTCTTATGATACCAGAAAATTCCATTATGCTGCTACCTTGCTTCCTATCAACCTCCAAAAGCTACAAAGATCTTTTGATGACTTTAAGCTTCTACCTGAAATAAACACCCTCTCTTACTAGTATTTTCTCACTGCTTCTATACGGCTACAAGTCATGAAGTACAACAGTCTTTGCAGATGCAGCATATTATAGCTGCAGGAAAAACAAGAAAACAAACATTGGGACCTGATGGATTTCAAGTAAATTTTATCAAACATTCAAAGAATTCATTTAAAACCACATAAACTGCAATAAGAAGATCTAATCTCTTTCTATGATACAAATATAGTCTTGATTCCTAAATTAAGGTGAGACAAAGCTGAGAAAGAAAACTACCGACCTATATTCCTAACGAAAATTGATGTATGTCCCTATTCCCAGTTTGCTACACTAGAGACTTCATGGAATTTGCCCTTGAGTATGATCTGAGATTCTCTCTCATTTGATTGAGCCAAGTTGTTGTTGTTCAGTTGTTCAGTCATATTCAACTCTTCGTGACCCCATGACTCATATCAATATTATCCAAGGGGTTTTCTTGGCAAAGATTTTGGAGTGGTTTGTTATTTCCTTCTCCAGTAGATTAAGGCAAACAGAGGTGAAGTGACTTGTACAGGGTCACAGAGCCAGTAAGGGTCAGAGCCAAGTTACCTTGCTATAAATGGGAGAGCTCCTTCACTTTGTATTATCTGACATATATTTTCCTATGTATACTTCTGATTTCTGTTTTATTATTGACTTGGATAAATGGATTTACTTACTACTTGTTATGTGTGTTCACTGTGGAACTGATATTTGGTGGGAAGGGAGTCTTGGATATAAAGGTTGGGTTCTCCTTTCCCTATTTAGAAATAGTAATTAGCATTTCCTCTTGAACCTGAAAATTAAATCCCCATGACCAGGGGTGGGGAACTTGCAACCTTGAGGTCACATGTGGCCTTGTAGGTCCTTGGGTGCAGCCTTTTGACTGAGTCCAGGTTTTACAGAACAAATCCTTTTATTAAGGGGATTTTTTTTCTGTGAAATTTGGATTCAGTCAAAGGGCCACACTTGAAGACCTAGAGGGCCACATGTTCCTCAACCCTTCCATTGACTAACAAGACTTAAGGGAGTAGATAGATATAATTCTATTCCAGTACCACTTCTCCCTGAGAAGAACAAAATGGTCAGACTCTGCCCTCCACCTCCTGCTTCATCTCCTGGCAGGAATTAAAATCTTCCTTGGAGAAGGGAGGGTTGAGAGGCAAAAGACTAGAAATTTCTATTCTGCCTCTGTGAACTACACAATGACACCCTCATGCCACATGTGGGGAGCACCCTCCCTATGATATGAAAGGTAATAGAAAGACCAGCCTGCCTAGAGAAGAGGAGTAAATGTTTGGGACCAGAGAAAAGCAAGATGGGATAGATCAGACATTTTTTTGCTCCTCTTTTCCTCTGCAATAAATCTCATGTTTGTAATATACATAAAGCAATCTCCTCAATCTCAATGTGTATTGAACTAATCAGTTAACAGGAATGGATCCTTTATAAGCAAGGTTTGCTTTTCATGTAAAAAAGCTGACCTCTGGTAATTGCATCAGAAACGTCCAAATGCAAAACTTAGTTTTGTTGACTCAACAATCCTCTCTGATTGCAAAAAAGCTTTTCAATGTTTGTAGTTAGAGGCCCTGGATACCAGTCATACTACCTGCTAATCATGGTTTTGCTCTCCATAGATTAAGCAACAACTGTAACTAGGTAGCCCAGGTTAAAGCGGCTTGTGATTGGCCAAACACTACAAAACATAGTACTGCCCGCTTTGGGCCTCAGGACTGCAGAGCCTCAAGGGAAGGTGGGAGCTGTAGCTTATTTTGCAAGGAAATAAATTACAAGAGAAGGGTGAATGTTTTAGCAGCTGTACTGATTAGCTTGTATCAGGAAGCAACAACAGCTGCTGCCTTGTTTTTTATTTTTATTCCTTGAACTTTCATAAATGTGTCTGGTGTTATACAAAATTTATCTAAGAAAATGTATCTCCTATTTTATCAGACATCATTATTTCTTTATTATATAGGAAGCAGGCAATTTCCAATGTAATGCTTGAACAGTTTTTAAAATTATTTATAACTTCCTGGGAATGGCACAAAGCCAGGGGGAGGAGAGGGGACGGGAATCATAGTCCCAGGTGTTTTACTTTACTGGAATATTGGATATTTAAAGCTATTTACATGGTGTGGCATAGTGGACAGAGCTTTGACCCTGGAATCAGGATTCTTTTGTTCTAGCACTGGCTTGGCCACTGGGCTCACTGTGTGACCTTGGACAAATCATTTAACCTTGCAGAACCTGGAAGCTCATCTATAAAATATGGGGTTTGGACCAGACAACTTCTAAGACAGCGATTCTCAACCTGTGGGTCACGCCCCCTTTGGGGGTCAAACGACCCTTTCACAGGGGTCACATAAGACTATCAGAAAACACATATTTCCGATGGTCTTAGGAACAGACATCGCTTCTCTATCCCTCTCCAGGTGGGTCTGCCCACATGCAGATACACCTACATATGAGTATTTAAGGGTCGCCTCATTAGGAAGGTTGAGAACCACTATTTTAAACATTCTTGTCACTATATTTTTGAAGGTCAGAGCCTGTTCTTTTCATTTCTCACTGAATGGTTCCTGGATATCTCAAGAAAGTGGTAGCAGGTCAGAGTTGTATTGTTCAGGGATACCTATTTACAAGTTAAAAGGGCAGGGACCTAAATCTCCTCTTGAATGTTTTGCTTTAAGGCCTCAGCTGAGGTGGAAAGGGCTTGACAGCCTAGGATACTATGACAGAAAGGATCTTGTTCTTCTCACTCTAGAGGGAGACAAAAGGAAATAGTATCCTGGCAATTACTTCCAGAAGGAAAATTATTATGTCCAGAAAATCCTAAGAGCAGATGGTCATCTACAAACTGATAGTGGTAGTCCTATATAGCAGAGCTTCTAATGATTGCATCCAGAGGTCTTAGGTTAAATGACAATAAAAATGCTGATACTGCTCTGCACTGTGAGGCTATGGAGGGCAAGAAAATGTAATATCCCCTTCCCCACATTGTGACCTGGAATAAAACTACTGGATAGGCTGTTCAAGGAGAACTTTATATGATCAAAATACTCAAAGTTGGACTCAATCAACTCAATTAAATTCAACAAACAATTATAAATGTGCATGGCACTATGCAAAGTTCTGAAGGGGAAAAAAGATGAAAAGTGACATAGTCTTTACCCCTGCAGAGCTTAGAGTCTAACAGTCAGTAAGACAGGCACAGAAAGAAACATGATACAAGATAGGCTGTGGAAATGTCACGGGCTGCCACAAGAGAATCTGAAGCTTTTTTCAGCTGTGGGCAAGAGGTAAAAATTATACATTGAGGCAATTCATTAGCATCCCTTGTACTTTTCGACATGAAGCCAAACTGAAAAGGGGCATTATAATATATAGTTAATAGCTGACCTTAGCACCTTCTAAAATCTATATGCCAGGAAACCTGCTTTCAAACTGGAAAGGTGCCTAGAAGGTAAGAGTCCTAGTTTTAAAATTGGGTTGTTCAGAAATGGGTGGAAGAAAGTTCAGAAGGGGACAGAGACAAGTGGGCAATATTGTTTCTATTCCTGCTAAATTTAATATATACTTAAATAAAAAGTTAACACAATGGAAAATCAGTTTAACATGTTATCTCCTTTTTATGTTCTTTGTTTATATAAATGTTCACATATGTTGCTATTTGCAAAGTTCATAATAGAAAAAACATTTTAAGAAATTAGATGGCTCTATCTGATGATAAATTACAATGTTAGGAGGCATTTTGTCTGCAAGAGCCATTATCTCTCATCAGAGTACAATTCAAGTGCTGTTAACTTTCACTACCTAGGTGGCAAAAGATCAATATGGAGTCACTTTTCATTTTGTTTTGCTATGTTTTTTTAAAAAAAAAAGGCCATTGGAGTAATTTGTGACATTTGGGGAATATTTAGGTGAGTGAAATTATCTAAGAAATCAAGGATCCAAATCATGAAATAGTATTTTTCTATCTTACCTGTCACAAGAACAATGACAGCCATGGACTTCTCAAAATGAGAATTCCAGAAAAGAAATATTGGGAAAGAGGAAACTTGTATCTTCCAAGGTGACCACACTTGAACTATATACAAGTTAAGTTCTAAGAACATTAGTTCATTAAATATCCTGGGCTCCTTTGTCCAAAGTAAATTATCTTCCGGAAGTAATCTCCTGGATACTGTTTCTTATCTTCTGCTTCTAGAGTAAATGATGAAACCTTTTCTGCTTTTGGATCCCAGCTTGTGGAATTAATTCCATTTGTCTCCTTTGTGGCCTCAAAGCAAAATATTCAAAAACAGATACAAACTTAGATCTATATCCAGATATCTTTTCATTTGTAAATAGGCCTTTGGGGAATCTGTTTCAGCTCTTCACCCAGAAAAGGTGATCCACACTGTTTTCTCTTTGCTTTCCTGGACCAGAGAAGGCGGAAAACAGTATTTATTATGTACCCAAATATCATGCACTACTTACCTCTAAAAATTAGGTTTGAATGTCTGGGGTTCAGTATGTCTCTCCTTTGTAGTTAAATTATGTTTCGTAGAGCAAATGCTTTAGCTAAAATCATGTTCTCTGTGAAAGCCTTTTATGCTTTCACTTCCATGTCTTTGTTCCATTAAATTGTGTGTTCCCATCCCCTCAGCCTATAATTTAAAGAGTGTTCACCTCAGCTCAAGATTATAAAAGCTCAGGTTTTCCATGTATTGCTTAATCCTTGTGATCTGGGACAGAATTTGAAGATTGGAATCAGAGCATAGTATCAAAGATTCTGAGTGTGGAAAAACTTCAAAGGTCATCAAATCCAACTCCTTCATTTCACAGATGGGGAAACTGAGAAACAGAGAAACCGAGGGACTTGGCCAAGGTCAGATAACTGATGTTTAAGGGAAGATTTGAACCCAGATCTTCCTGAGTCCAAGTTAATACTCTAGATGCCTCCTTTTCAATGTCTCCAAAGGTTTTTACTTCCTAGATCTATCCAGACAATTGAATATTTGTAGGATCATTGATTTAGAGCTGGAAAGAATCATAGAAATCTTCTAGTCATGGCCCCTTGTTTTATAGATCAGGAAATTCAGTTATAAGGAGCTAAGTGACCTGCCCCAGGTGACACAGGCAATGGTAAGTGACAAGAACCCGGAGTCAGATTGTAAATCCAGTATTCACTCCATGGTTTTTACACATTGAAAGTACAGCTCTCCCAAATGCACACTGCTTTACTTTTTTCACAAAGGGGAGTAAATGTAAGTTGCCATAAACTTTAGGAAACTATAAGGAAACATTCCACTGTAAAAGTAGGCCTGTGCCTTAGTGGGCAGAGTGCCTGTTCCCATGTGGAGAAAGCCCCTGAGAATATGTTGGAGAGAGGGGGTTTGGAGGCGTGAGGATGGGATGAAGGCACCATCCATATGAAAGTAATTCAGTGGAAAAAGGAAGTCACAGCTGACTGGATACTCACTTACTTGACCAGGCATCAAAACAAATATTCTTTTACAACATGGCAAATGTAGCAACAGCTCACTGGCCGGTCTCCTTATCTCAATTCTCTCCCCACTCCAATCCATTTTCCACTCAGTTGTCAAACTCATCTTCCTAAAGAGCAGGTATGACCATACTATACCCCCACTCCTCTCACCCCCAATCAACAAACTCCAATGGCTCCCTCTTATTTCCAGGATCAAATATAAAATCCCCTGTTTGACTTTTAAAGCCGTTCATAATTTGGTTACTTCAGTCATCTTATTCCCCACCATATACTTTGAGATCCTGTGATGGTTAATTCCTTGGTGTTTCTCTAGAAAGACATTTCTTCTCCCAACACTGACCATTTTCACTGGCTGTCCCCTATTCCTGGAATTCTTTCCCTCCTCCTCTCCACTTTCTGGATCCCCTCAAGTCTCAGCTAAAGTCCTGCCTTCTTCAAGAAGCCTCTCCCAGTCCTCCCCCTCTAAGACTATCTCCAATTTATCCTTCATATATGTTGTGTGCACCTAAGTGTTTGCATGTTACCTCTTTCATTACACTGTGAGCTCCTTGAGAGTCTTTTGTCTTTCACTGGATCCCTAGAACTTATGTGTCTGGCACATAGCATTTAGGAAATGCTCATTGACTTGAGCTGACCTGAAACCCTATTTGTTCCCCCTGTTATCTAAAACCTCTGCCTGACTCACAGCTCTTCTTTTGGTCCTTGAACTCCCCTTATCCAGACACTGCTTCCTGGCTCCAGATCATCTCCCTGGTACAAGTCACCTCTGAGGTCCTACTTCTCCCTGGCCAATTCTGCCCCTCCGGCCCCTTTCTGAGTGGAGATTCTCTGGCTTTAAGCTTTCCCTGCTTTTCATCTCAGAGAAAAGAAAGCCTTGCTGCTCTCAGAAGTTATTGAAAGGATTGTTGGGATGATCTTGAGCAGCCTTTAATAAGTCCATACAGTACAGTGCATAGGAAAGAGCATTTAAGACAACCACTCCTCCTGAGGAAAATGAATATTAGGGAGCCACCTAGGAAAAGCTCATTCAGGGGTATCACATAGATAGGGCCAGACCCTAAGCAAGAAGCTTAAAAATATACATTAGATGTATGCATACAAATTTATAAGCTTGACCAATTATTTTGAACTCTTGTTAAATTTGGACCCTATACAAGTAACTTCCATCTGACCCCAAACCACATCTTTTCCACTGCTCCTCAAACTCTACCAATGCTTTGGTGTTGACATATTTCTGATCCTGATTCTACTCCTGGTCTTTGGCCCTTTTGCTTGGTATTCTCTGTCTCTGGTGACTGACTCACAAGGAAATAGGCCCTTTTTCTCTGGCTTGGAATGTTCTCCCTCCTCATCTCTATCTACTGATTTCCCTGGTTTCCTTTAAAACCCCAGCTAAAATCCTGTGTTCTAAAAGAAGCCTTTTCCAAACCTCTTAATTCTAGTACCTTCTCTCTTTAATTTTTTTTCCTATTCATCCTGTCTATAAGTTGTTTGTACATATCTGTTTATTGTCTCTCCAATTATACTGTGAGCTCCTTAAGGAGCTATCTTTTTTTGGTCTCTTTTGCATCCCCAGTACATAGTGGCACTTACTAAATGTTTGTTAACTGATTGACTGATTAACATACTGAGGGTGAAGCTGTAAAATGATCTAGGTTTTCTGGAAAACAATTTGGGGCTACTTCGGAAAAGTTTCTAAACTATGCATACCTTCTGACATGGTGATGCTACTTATGTTCATGCTCCCAAAAAAATAAAAGAAAGAATAAAAGGATCCCTAAGTTCAAAAATATTAATAGAAGCTCATTTGTAGTAGTAAAGAATTGGAAACTAAGGAGTGCACACCATCTGGAGAAAGACTGAAAAAAATTATGTTACATGAATGTAATAGAATATTTATTTTGCCTTAATAAATGACAAAAGTGAGTTTCAGAGAAACCTGGGGAAGACTTTTGATGGAGAGTGAATCAAGCAGAAGTAAAACAATTTATAAAGTATCAACAACACTGTAAAAACAAAATTTTTTGGAGATGGACAACAGGGGAATCTTCCCAGTCCTTCCCTCAGTGGAGATTGTCATCTGTCTTTTCCCTGATATCCAGCTCATGCTTCCTCAGACTATCCTATGAAAGATCTGTCTCCAACCACTATCAAGGCATTGGGAGCTGGGATGTCATGTTTGAGGAGAAAGCAGCTAGACCGGGGATAGTATCCCTAGCCAGAAGTCACTTTTTTTTCTACCCAGTGTCATATCTTTCATCATAAGCTTTTTTCCTAGCTTAGCAATCAATTGGGAGAATTCAACCGAGTGCTGTCATCCATAGTTGGGAGCAGGCAAAGAACACTGTACATGCTCCAAAGGTGAAGAAGGGGAGTCCATGAACTTAATCAAAATGCCCTGAGGAAGTGCTATTTCAATTTTAAGCATTTTTCTCCTTCCCCTCTTTTTATACACCCTATAAATCATACCTTTAGACATAAAAAAGAGACTTTAGCTATCATTTTACAATTGAGAAATGAAGAGTCACAGTGATAGACAGCTAGAGAGATAAATAGATATGATGTGGGGTAAAGGGGTCAGGGAGTCCAGGAACCACAGTCCCTGGAAAGCGGTTTGGAATGAATTCATGGACTCAAGCATTCTCTGAGTCAAAGTGGCAAAGATTTGTTGTTATGCTATATAGCCAGCAAGAGTTCTTAGGGGGGCGGAGCCAAGATGGCAGCTTAGAAACAGCGAAGTTTCCCAGCTCCCACACAGCCACCATAAATATCCATAAAATATGACTCTAAACAAATTTTAGGGCTCCTAAACTCACAAAAATACAGAAAATACATCTCTCACTGAAGGTAGCTCAACAGGAGGAGCTCATCGTGACAGGCTGGGAGCCAAGGCCAGCCCAGACCAAAACTGAAACCACAGCCAGGCCCCAGGGTGGTCAGGAGGAGCTGAGCCGCAGCATGAGTCTACTGCAGAACAGATCTGCAGCACCTGGAGGAATCTCCACATCTATCAAGCCAGGATTAGAGAAGGTCAGTGAAAGTGAAACTCTCAAGCTAACTTTGGGGGAGGAAAATCAGTCTGGCGAGGGCAAGGGAGCAGTGGAGGAAGGGCAGGATCTGCTACAACTGGCAACTGCCACCAATGGGCTGCTTCAGAGCTACTGGCAGGGGGGCTGAGACGACCGATCAGGGTCAAGGGCTCTTGTTTTGAGCGGCCTGGATCCGGATCGTGGTCTTTGGTGGTGGTCCTGG
>JAQQSW010016707.1:0-11616 GCA_028646575.1 Pseudocheirus occidentalis | reverse complement strand
ATTTTCCAGGTCAGTGGTTTTTTTTCAAGGAGATATTTCACATTGCCTTCTATTTTTTTCATTTGTTTGGATCTGTTTAATAGTATCTTGATTTCTCATAAAGTTATTTGCTTCCATTTGCTCCACTCTAACTCTGAAGGAATTGTTCTTTTCAGAAAGCTTTTGAGATTCTTTTTCCATGTGGCAAATTCAACTTTTTAAAGCATTCTTCTCCTCATTGGCTTTTTGGGTCTCTTTTGCCATTTGAGTTAATCTATTTTTAAATTATTTTCTTTTAATTTAATTATTTTAATTTAAGTTTAATTATTTTCTTCAGTTGGGTTGTTGACTCTCTTTTCATGATTTTCTTTCATCATTCTCATTTTTCTTCCCAGTTTTTCCTCCACTTCTCTTATTTGGTTTTCAAAATCCTTCTTAAACTGCTCTATGGCTTGTTACCAATTTATATTTTTCTTGGAAGCTTTTGGTGTGGGGGTTCTGACTGTGTTGTCTTCTTTCCTTTCCATGCTTTGATCCTTTTTGTCCCTCAAAAAGGGAATCTAAAGTTTGGTGCTGTTCTTACTTTGCTTCCTTTGCCTGTTGATGTTGCCAGTCAATTAATTACTTAATTTTGTAGCTCTGTGGAACTTTGCTTCCAGAGAGGAAATCTCTATCCCAAATGGCTGGGGTTTTCACAGCTGCTGGAGCTATTGGGAGGCAGCCACTTTTTTGCAGCCCCTACCATCTTTGGCTCCCTGAAAATGCACCCCAGGATCACCACCCAAGACCATGACCACTCAACTCAAGAACACAGCCTCTGAATTATTGCTTGGCCCTCCTGCAGTCTGCAGGCTGGGAGCTCTGAAGCAACTTTGTGGAAGCCACTGCAGGGCTGCTGCTTCTACTGCTTCCTTGCCCTAGAAGCAGTTTGGCCAGACTGCTTTTCTCCCCCAACTTTAGCTGAGTTCCACTGACCTTTCATTAATCCTTGTTTCTTATGGCTTGATAATTCTGGAAACTGCTACAGCTGCTGTTGATCCACTCTCCTGAAGGCTCCAGCTGTGGCTTGTCCTGGCCACCACGGGGCCAAGCCATGGTTTCATGCTGGGTTGTTTTGGGCTCCCAGCACCATGAAATGAGCCCTTCCTCTCAAGCTGCTTTCAGTGAGAGATGTGCTTTTCTCTATTTTTGTGTGTTTTGGAGCACTAAAATTTGTTTAGAGTCATATTTTATGGATATTTGAGGTATCTTTGTGGGAGTTTTGGAATCTTGTCACTTCTATGCTACCCCCTATTATTGTTTTTAATATGTTATCCTTGAGCTGGGAGTTTTGGATTTTGACTATAATAATCCTATGAGTGGACTTTTTGGGTCTCTTTGAAGTGATGATCAAAGTATGTTTTTTCTATTTCTGCTACTCCCCTCCCCCTCTTCTAATGCTTCAGTACAATTTTCTTTAATTATTTCTTGTATTATTGTACCAAGATTATTTTTTTTGATCATAACTTTTAGTAGTCTAATTATTCTTATGTTTTCTTTTCTTGATCACTTTTTCAAATCAGTTGTTTTTCTTGTATTTGAAGATCAAATTTGCTGTTTAAGTCTAGTCTTTTCCTAAGTAATGTATGGAAGTCCACTATTTCACAGCATGTCCATCTCCTCCCCTGAAAGATTATGCTGTTTCACTGGGTACTTGATCTTTGGTGGTAATCTAAGCTCCTTTCCCTTACAGAGTATCATATTCCAAGCCCACCAATCTTTTAATGTAGGAACTGCAAAGTCATGCAACATCCTGACTGTGGTTCTATGATATTTGAATTATTTCTTTCTGGCTGTTTGCAGTATTTTCTCTTTTATCTGATAATACTGGAATTTGCCTACAACATTCCTTGGCTTTTTCAATTTGGGATCTCTTTCTGAAAGTGATCGGTAGATTATTTTGATGACTATTTTACCCTCAGGTTCTAAGATATCAGGCTTGTTTTTCTTGATGATTTCTTGAAAGATGTTGTCCAGACTCTTTTTTTTCATCATGGTTCTCAGGTAGACCAATAATTTTTAGATTATCAATCTTGGATCTATTTTCCCTGTCAATTGTTCTTTTTTTCCAATCATGTACTTTACATTTTCTTCTATTTTTTTCATTATTTTGATTTCATTTGACTGATTCTTGATGTTCTATAGAGTCATTAGTTTCCAGTTCTTTCCTATCCCTTTTGTCTCCTCTACTCAGCTTCTACCTCTACTCCTTCTACCCACAACCTTACCCTCCTATTACTTGCCTACCCCCCTCCAAAATCCCTCCTTTATCCACCCATTCCCATATATCTAAAGACCCTTCTATATCCCCATTTTACCTGTTCCCTCACTTTCCCCTCTAAAGATCCCTCCCTTATCCTCTCCCCCTCCTTATAACCCTACCATTTTATTTCTTCTGAATTTAGAAGACTTTTATACTCTTCTAAATAATATATACATATATGCATGCATATATACATACATATATACACACATGCATACATGTTTGCGTGTGTATTGTTCTCTCAATCCCATTCCTGATGAGAGTAGCTTATCAGAACCATCAGTTCTGCTCCCCCATCTAGTTTCTCTGAATTGATTCTTTCTCTTGCACATCATTTGTATAAAATTGTTCTTTTTGGGTGTTTCTAAATGGTTTTACTTTTAAAATTCATATCATACTCAGATTTGACCCAATCTTTCTTATGAGCTACTCAATTATTAATAAGAATCTTAGATATGCATTTTACAGTTTACAAATTTAAAAAGTATACAATCTGTCCTTATGAGTCTTTTATAATCAGTCTTTGGTATGTGCCTTATATTTTTCTTGGTTCTTGTAGGTCAAATCATCTCTTAAGTTCAATATTTTTTTGACAAAGTATTGAAAGTCTCAGAGTTCATCAAATGTCTACTTTTTTCATTCAAGATAATACTTAACTTTGCAGGGCATGCAATTTTTGAGTGGAGCAACAGTTCTTTTGCTCTTTGATATGTTGCATTATAAGACCTCTGGTCCTTTAGTGTCTCCATTGCTAGATCTTGTGTAATTCTAATTGTGGCACCATCATATTTAAATTACTTTGATCTTGATGCTTTTAATCTTTTATCCTTGAGAAGGGGTTTGGGAATTTGACTATGATATTCCGATGAGTTTTCTGTATAGGATCTCTTAAGTGGTGATTGATGAATTTTTAAAATTTCTACTCCTCCCCCATCCCTCTTGTTCTAATGCTTCAGGACAATTTTCTGTATTTTTTTTTTGTATTATTGTATCAAGGTGTTTTAAAAATTGTAACTTTTGGTTAGTTTGATTATATTTGGATTTTCTCTTCTTGATCTACTCTCCAAATCTATTGTTTTTCTTTCACTTTCTCTTCTATTTTTTTCATTATTCATATTTTGTTTAATTATTTCTTGATCTCTTATAATTTTCACTGTCTTCATATGTCCAATTCTAATTTGTTAATTTTATTTTTTTTAATTGTTCAATTTTTCTTCTACCTCTCTTATTTGAGTTTTAAAATCCTTCTTGAGGGGTCACTGGGTGGCACAGTGAATAGAGCACCAGCCCTGGAGTCAGGAAGATTTCAGTTCAAATTCGGCCTCAGACACTTAACATATATTAGCCGTGTGACCTTGGGCAAGTCACTTAACCCCAGTTGTCCTGCCCTGCCCCCTCCAAAAAGCAAAAAAGTAAAAGAAAAATAAAAAAATAAATCCTTCTTGAGTTCTTCAAGAAGGCTTTTTGGGCTTCAGAGCAGTTAATATTCTCCTTTGAGGCTTCAGATGTGGGTATATTCACCATCTTGTCCTCTCCTGAATTTTTGTTTTGATCTTCCCTGTCACCATGATGTTTCTCTATGGTTATTGTTCTTCTTTGATTCTTCCTGCTCATATTGTTTGCCTTTTTCCTGCCTTTTAAATTTTATTACTTTTTCTGGGGCCCAGGGTCCACTGTCCTAGACTTCTTGTGCTTGGGGTTAGAGTTCTGGTTACTGCTTTTGTGTGCTGGGACCTCAGGTGATGGCAGTGGCATGTTGTAATGATCTGGTAGTTTTTCCGATGCTGAGCTGGAGCTGCTGGTGGTGGTACTTGCCTGCTCCCCCACCCTGGGCCTCAGGATGTCCTACTGCTCTGCTGAGGTGGGGCTTGCTGCTGGCTTTGCTGGGATGTCTCCTGACCTGTTCCCCTTCAGTCACAGCAACAGGGACCTTTCCTGTTAATCCTCATAGTCTCCTGAGCTAAAAGACTGCTGAACCCCATCTTTCTCATTGCTCCACTACTCCAGAACTTTTCCAGGGGCAATATTCTCTAGATTTTTTAAAGGGAGAGTGCTGCGTATTTTGTCATTATGGCTCCTGGGAAGTTCAAATAGGTGATTCTCAAACATTTCATCTATGGGCAGATAGCCCTAGGAGCAGCTGTTGGGGCTGCCATGGGCCCTGTGCAGGATTGCACTTTTTTCTCACCCAGTTCTGGTAGAACACCCCTCCTGGGCTGATAGGTCTGGGAACTGCCACTTACAGGGATTCATTCCCCTGGGATCTGCTCTCACTTTCCTATGATCAGGTCTGTGCTGGTGCAACCTATACACTACACTTTGCTCCTCTCCCAGTCCGGTGTTATGGACCCTTTCTGTCAGACTTTCAGATTGTCTTGGGCTAGAAATCCGCCACACTATCTCTTTGTGGATTCTGGCACCCTAGAAATTGTTCAGATTCACTTTTTAGAGGTATTTGAAGGGGTTTGGGGGAAAGCTCAGGGGTATTCCTGCTTTTACTGCACCATCTTGGCTCCACCCAGTTGTTTTTCTTATATTTCACTTTCTCTTTTAGTTTTTCATTCTTAATATTTTGTTCAATTATTTCTGACTTCAATGGCTTCCCCTTGCTCAATTCTAATTTTCAGGAAGTCATTTTTCTTCCTCAAGACTCTGAATTTCCTCTTCTAATTGCTTGACATACTTTTCATAATCTTCTTAGTTTTTCCTGGATTTTTCTTATTTTCTTTCTAAGTTTTTCCTCAATCTCACTCATTTAATTTTTAAAGTTTTTTTTAAGTTCTTCTATAAATTCTTTTTGGGTAGGTGACTATTTAATATTAATCTTTGGGGGTAGGAGAGAGTTTCTTTGCTTCAATATCCTCCTCTGAAGATAAACCTAGGTTTTTCTCTATTCCCATAATAACTTTCTATTGGTTGAATTCTTTCTCTTTTGCCTGCTCATTTTTTGTTAGTAATAGCTTAATCTTTTCAACCACCTCTAGTTCTGGGGTGTGGTGGATGGTACCCCTGGCCTCAGATTTTCAATTCTCTGCTCTATTCTGCAACCAAGGCAAAACCTCCAGGCCCCTGTAAATACTCATAGTCAGGGGCATCTTGCTCCACTGCTTCTGCTCTCATGGGGAATATGCTGGTGCCTTCTTACCCCTGCTGCTCTCTACAACACAACTGGGCCTGATGTTCCTTGCCAGCAGAGGTTCCCTCAATCTCCTCTGGCTCAGATGCCCAAATCTACTCACTGTCCCAGGGGTAAAAGTTTTTTGTAACTAGAGCTGAGGCAGCCTCCCAGTCCAGCTAACCCTAGGGTTTGCCATTTGTTGTTTAAGTAGACTCTTGCCTAGAAGTGTTTATTCTTCACAGGGATCAAACCTTAAGATCTCCTTGGACCAGGAGAACCTCTCTTGTGCCCCTATTCGTTTTTATTCTTGCTAGTCCCCCCAAACTGTGTTTACCCTGAGGTGCTCTTTTACCTCTTTGGCAGTGGTGGGGATGGTGTGGGAGCAAATCTTGAGAGTTCTGCCATTTTTCCAGAATCCTCCCTTGCCTGTTTTTAAGGTTTGATTTTCTTTAGCATTTTTTTGTCTCCTTTACCAAACAGTTGACTTATTTTTAAAGATATTTCTCTTATCACTCTCATTTTTTCTTCCCAGTTTTTCCTCTACCTCTCTTACTTGATTTTCAGAACCTTTTTTGAGATATTCCATGGTCTGAGACCAAGTCATACTTTTCTTGAAGGCTTTGGATGCAGGAACTTTGACTTTGTTGTCTTCTTCTGAGGGTATGTTTTGCTCTTCCTTGTCACTGTAAGAACTTTCTATAGTCAGGGTTTTTGTTGTTGTTTGCTCATTTTCCCAGCCTATTACTTGAACTGCTTGTGAAAGTTGACTGTTTGTTAAAGTAGGGCTCTGCTTCCAGGGTGGTGGGCATACTGTCCAAAGCTTGAGGGGTTTTATGCAGCTGTTTTCAGAGATACTTTAGGAACCTGTAAGTTTTCAATTATTCCAAGGTGGTATTATCTAAGGAAGGTGTTTACTGCTTTTCTGGTGTGTCATCAGCTACAAGCACTCTTTTCTGCTCTGGGACTGTGTAAAGCCAAGCACAAGCAGCTTTCCAGAGGATGGCTGCTTTGAACAGCTTTCAATGTTCTGATTACATAGTATAGTGAACACTCTATTTATTAAATAACAAATCAGAGCAAAACATTTACAGAAAATCTAGGTACAGCATTTATAATTTATTTATAATATTTATACTATTACATTTATAATATTACAACTTATCACAGAAAATCAAAATACAGCATTCAACATGTTGCAGCTCAACAACTTATCACTAAAATGGCCACATAGTTTTCACCAAAGTGGTCACAATAGTTTTAACCAAAGTACAATCGTTTAGTAACTCAATCATTCAATCATCCTCAAGGAGGCTTGCTTCCTTAAGGGACACAAGATACAAATTTAAATTAAATAATTTTGAGTTGCTACCTTATACCTTAGACCTTATACCTTAGACCTTATACCTTATACCTTATACCTAATACCTTATACTTATTAGATTGGTTAATAGGATAGAAAAGGAAAATGACAAATTGTGGAGAGGATGTGGAAAAAATAGAGCATTAATTCACTGCTGGAGAACTTGTGAATTGACTCAAATATTTTGTAGAGCAATTTGGAACTATGTACAAGGGCAAAAAAAACCCCCCAAACCATACCACTGTATGTCTGTATGCCAAAAGAGGGCAAAAACAAAAAGCAAAAGGATGTTTGTGTGTGTGTGTGTGTGTGTGTGTGTGTGTATATGTATATATATATATATATGTATATATATATATATAATAGCTCTTTTATGGGGAAAATAATTGGAACTTGGCTAGTTGCCCATCAACTGGGAATGACTGAGCAAATTTTGGTATGTGATTATGATGGAAACTGTTATGCTACAGGAAATGACAAGCATGATGTTCTCAGAAAAGCCTGAAGAGACTTGCATGAACAAGTGAAATGTACTGTATACAAAGTAACAACAATATTCCAAGATCTGTTGTAAAAGGCTTAGTTATTGTCAACAATACAATGGTCCAAGACAGCTCTGAAAGATTTATGATGAAAAATGCTATCCATCCCCACAGAAAGAACTGATGGCATCTGAATGCAGATTGAACCATTTTTATTGCTTTATTTTTCTTGAAGCTTTTGGGGGGGGGATTGTATGTGTCATGTTTTCTTTTGCAGAAAGAAAAAGTGAAAGAAAAAGTCTCAGAAAAATCTGGAAAGAAATATGAAATGATATAAAGTAAAATGAGTCAAAAGGTTTTCATTGTGAAAAGGTTTTCATGAGTACCCATGTATAACCTATGCTGAATTTCTTGGCTTATCAATGAGGAGGTGGATAGGGAAGAAGATAGGGAATTCAGAACTCAAAGTTTTAAAAATAAATATTAAAACAAAACTATAAATAGTTTTTACTTGTAACTGGGGAAAAATAAAATACTAAATAAAACTTAAAACAGAAAAGAAAGTCTATATAATAAATACTACACATTGTGTTCAGAAAAAACTGATTTTTAAAAAATCAAGTTACAAATTCTCTCTTTCTCCAATGCCTGCCTCATACATTTAGAAGACAAACAATTCAACACCCATTAAAATATGAAATCATGCAAAATATATTTCTGAATTAGCCATGTTCTGTAAAAAAAAACAAGAAAAAAAGAAAAAATATGCACCCCTATTTCATATCTATCTTTTACGGAGGTGGATAGTATGTTTCATTATGATTCCTTTGGATTTGTGGTGGTCAGAGTCTTTCATATTTGATTATCTTTGCACTATTGCTAATAATGTATACATTGTTATCCTTGTTTGACTCATTTTACTTTATATCATTTCATATTTCTTTCCAGATTTTTCTGAGACTTTTCCTTTCGTAGTTTCTTAAAGCACATATTATTCCATTACATTAACCTGCCATAACTTGTTGAGCCATTCCCTAATTGATGGAATCCCTTAAGTTTCCAATTATTGTCACCACAAAAAGAGCTGTTATTTTTTATACATGTTTTTCCTTTTTGGGAAATATATCAAAGTATTGCTGATCTTGTTTGTTTAAAGGATAGGTACAATTTTAAAAGCTCTTGGAGCATAGTTCCAAATTGCTCCTTAGAATAGATTAGTTCACATCCTATTAACAGTGCAAGTAGATCTATTTTTCCACATCTCCTCTAGTTTCACAATAAAAATCTGTGATGAAGAGAAACTGAGGAACAAAGTTTCTGAGCATGAAAATTTATTTGCAAGGCTAGCAATTGCCAGTAAGTGCAATCCCACAGCCCCTCAATGGCCAGGGATGCATGAGAGAAGATAGGGCTATCTTTTATATAGTTGAGACAAGTATATGGTAGGCTTACATTTGACCTGATTTACCAGAACGAATTTTCAAGACCTATGACAATGGGGAAAACACAGAGTTAATTATCATTCTCTGGAAAGTTCAGTATTAACCCATGACTTATGACTAGGCACATTGTTTTATGACTCCAGGAATTCATCCCCCACCCCTCTTTCCATCCAGGGAGATTCCAAACAAAATCCCAGAAAAAAAGGGTAGTTACTCTTATTAAAAATTCAAACCTTCAACAGAGCACCAGCCCTGGAGTCAGGAGGACCTGAGTTCAAATCCAGTCTCAGACACAACATAAAAACTACCTGTGGGACCTTTGGCAAGTCACTTAACCCCAATTGCCCTCCAAAAAGAAGAAACAAAGAAAGAAAAGAAAAAGAATTCAAACCTTCTAATGTTAAGCAGTCAAATGATCCTTTAAATCAACCTAATTCATAAATACTTATTCCAGTGATTAGAACTAAACTACAACTTTTAAATTATTAATCTATCAATAGTTAATGAATTAAACAGCAATTTCATACTGGCATTTGTAATTTTCCTTTACTGTCATGTTAGCTGGTATGATCAATGGTACCTTAGAGTTATTTTGATTTACATTCCTTTAACGGGGAGTGATTTAAAACATTTTTTCATGTGACTGTTGATAGTTCTGATTTCTTCCTCTGAGAACCAACTATTCATATCCCTTAAAATTGTTTTATTTTTGGGAATTGCTCTTATAAATTTAGTTCATTTCTCTATATATTTGAAGAATAAGTCATTTATCAGAGAAATTCATGGAATGATTTTTACGAGTCCTTCTTTTCTTCTAATTTTGACTACATTGGTTTTGTTTGTGCAAAACTCTTTTAATTTTTATGTAATTAAAAAGGTACATTTTACCTATTGTGAACCTCTCTATCTCTTGTTTGGACATGAAGTCTTCCTCTACCCATAGATAGGACAGATAATTTCTTCCGTGTTTCCAAAATTTGCTTATAATGTAACTTTTTGTATCTAAAACACCTTTTGAATATTGTATATGGTTTTCTCAGGTTTGTCATGTAGTGAGTTCTTGCCCAAGTTACTTGGAATCTTTGGATTTATCAAGCATTAGTCTACTGCACTCTTTTGCTTCTATTAATTGTGTACCTAATCTATTCTGTTGATAAACAACTATACTTTTTTAAAAATCTAGTAGCAAATTACTATAAGGATAGGCCCCCCTCCTTCATGATTTTTTTCATCACTTCCTTTCATAGTCTTGACTTTTTGATCCTTTAGATGAATTTTGCTATATTTCTTTATATATGAATTAATTCTTTGGTAGTTTGGTTGGTAGAGCTCTGAATAAGTCAATTAATTTTGAATATGTTGTCTACCAGTAAGCAATCAACATTTCTCCTATTTTTTAGATGTCTTTATTTGTGTGAAGTGTGTTTTTTAACTACACCCAATTCCTGTGTGTTTCTTGGCAGGTAGATTTCCAAGTATTTTATATTGTCTGCTGTTATTTTAGATGGAATTTCTCTTCCTATCTCTTCTTGCTTAATTTTGTTAGTAATATATAGAAATACTGAGTATTTGTGTGGATTTATTCTGAAGGTGGCAACTTTTCTAAAGTTAATTGTTTAGACTAGTTTTCTATTAGTCTCTCTAGGGTTTTCTATGTAAGCTATCCTATCATTTATAAAAAGTAATAGTTGGAAAAAAGTAATGTTTTCTCTTTGCCTATACGTATTCCTTCAGTTGATTGAAGTGTACCTAGCTTTTCTAGGACAATATTGAATGGTGATGGTGATAATGGATACCTTTGCTTCACCCCTTATTTATACTGGAAAGGCTTTTTGTTTATCTTTATGCTTCCTCTTGATTTTAGATAGATGCTATTTCTCATTTTAAGAAAAGTTCCACTTATTCCTTGCTATCTAATATTTTTAATAGTCATGAGTTGAAAGATTTTACACATCTACTGGCATAATAATGATTTTTGTTTTTTGTTATAGATATGATGTTAGTTATGTGTACATTTTTCTAAATATTGAGCCAAGACTTCATTCCTGGTATAAATCCATTCTAGTTATAACGTGGAAATGTTGTGATATATTGTTGTAATCTCTGTGCTAGTATTTTATTTAAAATATTTGCATCAATATTTCTTAGGAATATTGACCTATAATTTTCTTTTTCTGTTCTAGCTCTCAAAACTATTTGTGCCACATAAAGAATTTGCTAGCACTATGCCATTTTTTCCAAAAAGTTTATATAATATTGACATTAATTATTTAAATGTTCATAAATATGGATTTTGTTCATGGATTTAGATAGTACAATGATCCTCAACTTATCTATCTCTCCTTCATCTGTCTCCAAGTCTGCTGCTTTTCCTATGAGATATTTCACATTTTCTTCTATTAATTTTTTTTGTCCTGTGGAGTCATTTGCTTCTTTGTGATTAGTTCTGGTTTTTATGGAGTTATTTTCCTCAGTGAGGTTTTGCACCATTTTTACCACATCCAACTCTTTTACCTTTTCCAATTTCTATTTTTTAAGGAGTTATTGTTTTCAGGGTTTTTTTGATGCCTCATTTTCTTTAGACATCATCCCAAAATAATAGACTCACACCTATGCCTCATAAGTAGATTTCCTCTAAGTGTGTGTAATAGCAATCAAGTTTAGCAGATACTTAGCACTTAGTAACTTAGGGCTAAATAGCACTTAATAACTTAGGGCTAAATATGGAAGGTGTGAGCCCTATCCACTGTTGAGAAGGTGTGAACTCCCATGTTGATGTGGAAGAAGGCTATTGGTTGAGACAGGAGGCCAGTGCTGTATATAAAGAAGAATTCTAGAGACAGAGAGAGACAGAATTGGAATTTTCCAGCTGGAGGAAGGAGGATTGTCTCAGCATCTGGGAGCTGAAGAAGTGAGTTGGAGTTTTCTTGAAA
>JAQQSW010016706.1:0-11616 GCA_028646575.1 Pseudocheirus occidentalis | reverse complement strand
GTGGGATTGCTGTTTTGGGGTAGGGGGAAGACAGAGAAAATTTGTAACTCAAAAATCTCATGGAAATGAATGATGTAAACAAGAAAACAAACACAAATTTATATTAAAAAAGTATAAGAACCAAAGAGCCCTATAGGTGAAGGAAATGACATAAGAAGAGGCAAGAATGTTGGAACAATAAAGGAGTGCATGGAGGATGGGGAAAATCCAAGCTTCATTATGAAACAAGGTTAGAGAAGGATTACTACGAGATATGGCTGGAAAGGTAGCTTGGGACCAGATTATGGAGGGCCTTCAGTGCCAGGCTGAGGTCTTTCCTTTTCAGAATTTCTATATGCCTTTTATCTCTTCCCTTTGACACAATGTATATCTATCTCCCATCTCTTTTTTTTAACTGATCATCCCTGATTCCTAGAATCCATTGTCTCCTAACATCTACCTCATGGAGTCCCTCTCCATCTTTAAGATGTAGCTCAAGCTTGAACTTCTACATGAAACCTTTCCATATTTTCCCCCATGAATCTCCTCACTAAGTACCTTTTTTAGAACTGTCTTGTATTTATTTCTATTTCTTGTCTTTGTATTTACTTTATATGTACACTTTTGTATTATTACTCTCCACTGATAGATTATAAACTGTTGGAGAAGAGAGGCTTTTAAATTATCTTTATTTAAATGCTAAAACTCTGTCAAATTGTCTAACACACATAAAGAACTGCTTTAAGTTCTGGTTGACTGATTGATTATATACGTATATATATTATTGTACTGTTCTATAATTTTTTTTGAAGGAAGAAAAGAATGGAGGGAGGGAGGGAGGAAACAAAGATCATTGGCTCATTGGAACCCTTGATTTGGAGTCATCTGATATACTTCAGTAACAATATTTTCATAAATGTATTTTTATAAATTCACTTAACAAATGTGCTTCCTATGTGCAAGGAATTGTACTAAGTGGCACTGGGAATATAGAAAGACAAGGAAAAAAAAACCTCTCCCTAACCTCAAAGTGCCAACATTTTTAGGTGGAGGGAAGGGACATGGGAGAATGTGAACCAATTTGCCTATGTTGTGATGATACATTAATGTTGTGTTATTGTTGTTCAAGTATTTTGTGGGCATAGTTTTCCTATGCAAATATTTAGTTTTTGTTCTTGCCTATAATTGAAACTCCTTGAGAATAGGGGGAGCCTTTTTCTGACTTTTACCCCCTTTTTACCCCAACCTCCCAGTGCATAGCACAGTGCTTGGTACATTGCAGGTGTTCAGTAAATGGATTAACTCAAATACCTCTCCAACTTTAGTGAATTAGATTTTTCAACAAGAAACGCAATTTCAAATATTCAAAGATACAGAGAACAGTGTGTAGAAGTTATGGACAATTCTTTGTGGCACCTTCATTTAAAATTAATTTTCTTGGAAAAAAATCCTTCCAAAGTGGACACGAAGAATATACTACTTTTTCTGCTATTTAAAAGACATAGTTAAATCAAATTTAAGAAGGTCAAAAAGATAAGAAAAGTCAAGTCAAAATAATTTTGTTTGTCTAGCCAGGGGTGGGGAACCTGTGGTCTTGAGGCCACATGTAACCCCAAGGCCACATGCAGTACTCTATGGCCTCAAGTGAGGCACTTTGACTGATCTGTTCTGTGAAGTCCAGATTTAGTCAAAGGGATTTACTTGAAGATCCTAGAGGACCTTGGGACCTCAGGTTCCCCACTTCTGGGACCTATAATAGATACAGGGAACATGTGATGAAAAAACCTCTACCAATGAAAATAGACAATTGTTTTGTGGCTTAAAGTCTTCAAGGGGGGTTCAGAGGTGATATTAGGTTTTGTTGATTCAGAGGCCATCACTTCATTTGCTACACCATGCTACCTTTTTAACAGAGCTAATATTTGATAAATACAATTTCCCAGTTATTTCCTAAGTCAGATGAGGAAGCAATTAAAACACAATTCTAAGGAACATCTGGTAGTTTAGTTTTGTTTTTTTTTAAGTCAATGAAACATGAACAGCCCTATGTCTGACACGGTGAATTATTCAAGAATCTAGTTCTAAGTTCCATCTGTAAAATACTGTAAATAAAAAAAGAACAATATTTTTCAAGTCATTCAGTTTAAAATGATAACTCTTTCATCTATTAGACAAGTCTCTTTCCCTCCTTCATTACAAAAGGAAGAAACAGAAATGAATTCTGCTGTCTTCTCAAGCTTCAGCCTAATTGGCATTTCCCCTAGCAAAGCTCTTAACATGGTCAGGATACCAATCTTGCCCATCCTCAATCAGCTCTTTTTCCACAGGGAGTCCTTAGTCATTAAGCCAACAGATCAATAGCTGTACATTGTAGGAGATGTCTTGAGCTTGCATTCACTGTTCTGAGGGATACAGCTGCTTTTGTTGTCCACCTTTTATCCCAGAGCATGAAAAAGACATAGCTAGGCTTGACAAAGCATATGGTCACATGGTATTTCTGTTATCTAAGACCCTTCTGAGACCAAATCAATAAAAGCATACTATAATACATTATTAGTATTTGAAAGACAGTGAGGCTAGGAAAGCTAGAATCAGGAGAAACCTTGGTTTGAATCCTGATACTGATACTGAATAGCTAAAGGATCCTGGAAAAGAGATTTAATTTCTCAACCTTAATCATCTCATCTATAAAATGGGAATAATAATATTTGTAGTATAATAATACCTATAATATGAAGGCTGCCTCATACTACAGGCATTATTATGCCTATAGGCTATATGATAACATAATAATACAGCATTGTCACAAAGCACAAATTTGATAAAGCAAAGCACTCTGAAAATTCTGAAGCACTCACTATATATAAATGTCAGAGGCAGTGTGGCATAATGAATAGAGAATTGGCTTTGGAATCAGGAAGATCTGGGTTCTGATATGCATTGACTAGGTGATTGTCAGCAAGCCACATAATGTCTCAGGGTCCAAAGTAACTCTTTGAGACTTTAAGTTGATCTTTAGGGGTGGATTCAATATGGAGAAGTAGACAACACACTCAGCTCAGCTATCCCAACATTCTTCTTCAAACAATTTAAAATAATGCCTTAAATTGAATTCTGGAGTGGCAGGGCCAACAAAAAGTCAGAGGGATATCCTTCCAATTCAAGAGAACATAGGATGTTAGAAAGAGAGATCTATGAAACAAGGAAGGAGGGTGACCAAGAGCCCACATAGATGAAATACTTAGAAGATGGTAAAAGAAAAAAAAACAAATATCATAAGTAATTTAGGGAAATATAGAAAACAAATGTACCTGTCAGATCTATGGCTAAGAGTTTATGACAAAACAAAAGATAGAGAATATAACAGGATATAAAATGGATAATTTTGGTTACATAAAATTATAAAGCTTTTGCAGAAATAAAACCAGTATAGCCAAATTAGAAGGAAAACAAAAAAAATTATAGCAAGTTCCTCTGATCAAGGTCTCATTTCTCAAATATGTAGGAAACTGAGGCAAATTTAAGGAAATAAGAGCCAATCTCTAATTGATAAATGGTCAAAGGATTTGAACAGGCAGTTTTCAGAACAAGATATCAAAGCTATCAATAGTCACATGAAAATGTTCTAAATCACTACTAATTAAATAAATGTAAATTAAAACTGAGATAGTACTTCACACCTATCAGATTGGCTGGCTACCATGACAGAAAAGGAAAACGGCAAATGTGGGAAGAAAGGCAGAAAAATTGGGACATTAGCACACTTTGTACAGTTGCAAACTATTCCAGTCATTCCAGAGAACAATTCAGAACCAGGCCCCAAAGGGCTATAAAACCGTGTGTGTCATTTGACCCAGCAAAATCACTATTAGGGCTGTATCCCCAAGAGATTAAACAAAAGGGAAAAGAATTTGTTTGTGTTAAAGTGTTTAGATATTTCTGGTGACAAAGAATTGGAAATCAAGGAGATGCCCATCAATTGGGGAATGGCTGAACAAGTTGTGATATGTTATAGTGCTGGAATACTATTGTTCAATAAGAAATGACAAGCAGATGGTTCCAAAAAAACCTGGGAATATTCATGCAAAGTGAATTGAGCAGAACCAGAACATTATACATAGCAACAGTGATATTGTAAGCATGATCAACTATGAAAGACTTAGCTGCTTTGATCAAGACAATGATTCTTGAATCATTCCAATCTTGAATCATCGAATAATTCCAATGGTCCCAAGATAAAAAATTCTATTCACTGCCAGAGAAAAAACTGATAAAATCTGAATGCTGATTGGAGCACACTATTTTTTTCTATTCTATTTTTATAATTGTATTTTGTTTGTATCTTCTTTTGCAACCTAGTTAATATGGAAATGTTTTCCATGCCTTCACATGTATAATCCATATCATATTGCATGCCTTCTCAAGAAGGGGTGGACTAGTGAGAAGGAGGGAGAGAAATTGGAATTCAAAATTTTTTAAAATGGTCGTTAAACATTTTCCATACAATTAGGAATTATTTAATGAAATAAAATAATTTTTTTAAATAAAGAAAAAAGACAGTTTCAATGGTAAAAGTTCCGTATAAAGCCAAAATAAAAGGTTTACACCAAAAAATAAAGTCAATTATAATTATTATTTTAGTTTATATCATACAGAGTTGACAACATAGATAAATATGGCTAAACTAACACTTACAATTATACAATGACCAGTAAAATATAATTTTTAAAATGGTTCCAGTCACCCCCTTTAAGAAATAAGTTGAGGAAGTCAATGGTGGATGATCTGGCTATCCATTATGAACAAAGCAATGCCCAGGGGCCTTCAGAATCAGTTAATGCACAATTTCATCAATCATATGCTTCTTGAATCACAAAGTGGCTTTAGGCCACAAGATGATATAGCACATACAGGATTTATGATGTAGCAGGAGGATACATGCTATTTACTGATAGAAAAGGAATGCTTGGGAGTTTCAGGAGACTTGGAAGACTTAAGAATTTCCCTATGATTTGAATCTACTACAGCATGGGTTCAGGCTGGCATGTTTTATTAGAGACAGTGGTATCCAGTAATACACATGTCTCACGATCATCTACAGAACTAAAGAAAATACTGAGTTTGGTGTTAGATTTCAGATTAGTTGGGAGACATTATAAAATCATACTATTTCCCTATAAGAAAATATTTTAAACTAAACAGGCTGTATTGTTGTAACATTCCAATGATCTCACTGAAGTAGGCATAACCTTCTCTGGTGTGGGTCACAATTGATTCATTATTCCTGATTCAATGGGTTTTTCTCTACCATGACCCCATGCATCTCCTTCATCTCACCTTTCCAATTTCCCTCTTTTGGCTTCTTTTTGTACTTCAAGGATACAGTACCTGGTAGATAGTACCTAAGTGCTGAGTAAATGCTCGTGGGTTTGACTTGTCTTATCTTGTCCTTGTTCTTCCGCAGAAGTTCTATGAGAAGCTACCCAATGAAGAGAAGACCTCCTCCTGGGCCTTTTTAAGTTTTGGGAACACTACAATGACATGTAGCCTGTCCTTCTATTTTCTCACACTCTTGAAACATTACTTGAAATATTTCTTTTCTAATCATCTCATTCTTGGATGACATTCCTCATGCAATACTTAGCTCCTGGGGTCACTATTAGAAATTTCTTGTAGTCTTTATGCACGGAGTCACCTGTTTCATTAATTCTTCAGTATTTGTGGCCTCCTAAGTTTCCCAACACTACAAGATTAATGGGAGAGTACTGGTGTTAAAATGATGAACTTTTGCATCTGAAACTAAGGCTAAATGAACATAGCCTAATGTTCCATTAATGGAGAGCAGAGTGTGATTGAAAGGACATTGGATTGAGAGTCATGAGAGCTGTGTTCTGAGGCTCTGCAAAGCTAAACGACTTGTTTGTAGTGAATATCAGACTTGACTGGAGAGTATCAGATGACCATACAAATCCCAGTACTACTATATAGTAACCATTGGGGCTTTTATTTCTACATCTGTAAAATGAGGGTGTTAGAGTAAATGATCTCTAGGGTCCTTTCTAGTTCTAAATCCTAAATCTTTATTGATGTCTCAATATCAGCATACCATGGAGAAATGGAGTATTGTAGGACACAGTGTTTGGGGGGAGGGGTGCAAGTAAGTGCAGCTGTAACTGTGACCTCCTGTTCTAAGTAAGGAGATCTAGGGTCAAGTTCTATTTCATATGCTTATTAGTTGTGTGATCATGGGTAAGTCGCTAAATCTCTCATTGCCTCTGTTTCTCCATCTTAAAAATGGGGATAATAATAGATATACAACTAATTCACGGAAAAATACTTTTCTATGTAGCAAGGAAGAAACTTTGTAAACCTTAAAATGCCACATAATGTGAACTATTATTATAATACAGGCATTCTGGCAGTTCCCATACCTCTAATGTCCTGATAAAGATTCATTTGGTCAGCTTGCCTGCTGTCACACACAGGAGGTATTGCAAGGCTCAAATGAGTCCATGGGTACAAAGTGTTCTGCAAACCTTAAAGCACTGTGTACATTTCTGTTACTATAGTCATTATTATTGGCCTCTAGTTGCCAGGTATCCAGCCTGGTAATTATTTCATTCCTAGAACTTTCTAATACACTTCAGCTAAGCCCAAGAAATGTTTATAGAACCATAAAGGACAGGAGGAAGGTAGCACAGTGGGGTAAAGTATTGGGCCTGATATCAAGAAGACTTATCTTCCTGAATTCAAATCTGACCTTAGATACTTATTAGTTGTGTGATCCTGGGTAAGTCACTTCAACCTGTTTGCTTCAGTTTTTCATCTGTAAAATGAGCTGGAGAAGGAAATGGCAAACCATCCTGGTATCTTTGGTAAGAAAACCCCAAATAGGGTCATGAAGAGTCAGGAACAACTGAAATGTTCCAACAAAGCATAGGTGAGTTCTGGTAAATGTTTAAAAAAATGGATTTTTAAAAAATGGCTTGCCCAAACACTCAAGTTTAAATTTCATTATTAACATTTTCTAAGTCTAGATAAAACAATAAATCAAGTCTTGATTTGTAGACTTTCTTTTCTGAGATATAAATACTTAATAAATTTAAGAATCATCTCTAAAACAAACAAACATATTTAGGACTGGTCCCGGCACACACCCCCCTGAATGCAGACCTAAGAGTGTTGGTAGGCAGAGATGGGGGTAGTGACTTTGGAAGGTCTCAAATTATGTGACTTTTACAGGTGAAGGTCAGAGATAGAGACAGGGAAATACAAAATCATTGGAGGAGGTTCTCTCTGTGCCCAAGATTATGCATAAGCAAGAGAATCCACTAGGAGAGAGAAGGCATGGTCACTGAAGGCTGAGTTCCTCCTTTCTCAGTTCCCTCGTAGGTGTTAGGTGTTGCCCTCCCCCATACTCCAACTGCTTTGTGTTTATTGATTATGTGCTTGTATTTATGTAAAAAAGCCTAACAGGGCTTGGTGGTTCTTCACTGAAGGGTCCTAGTACTGGAATGAAATAGCTTGAATTTAGTCCTGAAAGAGTGTGGTCCAAAGCAGAGAGATTCTTTCCATACTCTGTGGTTCATTGGGTACCCTACTCAGAGCAGAACTCTGAGAACAATTTCCTAAGAAAAGCTTAGATCTGCTTCATGTCCAGGGTGTCTCCAAAAGGGATTAACAGGCTTCCTTATAGAAAGACACTCAGTGTACAAAGCAAGACAACTATTTATTTCATCACAAAAAGAAAGCTTAAAACACAAAAAGGTTGTAAGTGTACACTGACCAATAATTAAAGCATGAAACATGAAACCTATCACTTTGATTATACTCTCCTTAGCAGTTAATGCTTAAAACATTAAAGTATGAAACACTTTGTGGGGCTGATGAATGGGTAATTCACCTTCACCCCTGCTCTGTGATGGCTGAACAACTCCATTAAGGTCTATATCTTTTGGCCAGCCAGGGCATTTCTTAGGCTCATTCTCTTGTTAGTGGTCACCTTTTCCTCTGAGAAATTTTGTCAAAGCTGCAGGGAACTCCTTATGCAAAGCAATCAGCATTAACGGAGGAACCCAAGGAATCGCTGAAGTCCCCAAAGAAGCCCCAGGGCTCAAAAACTCCATCTCTCAAGATTATTATTAAATTAATACATTTCTTATTTGAATGATTAATTTTTAAAATGCAGATCAATAATACATTTGGACGACTGTGGGTAATGGTTTTGTTTGTGATAATTCTTCAGTACCAGTAGAGTTTATTTGTTGAATTCTCGAGGATATTTTGAGGGAATTTGTAATCTATTAGGTTATGAAAGTGAGCTTCTGAAGTATAATTCCAGCTAACAGGTCACATCTTGCTAGGTTTGGAGGAGATATTATATTTTTTCCTTGTTGGTGATCTTTTGCACATTTTCTACTATTTCCTGGCACAATATATGTTCATAAGTCTGGACTTCTTAAGGATAACCCTTCTTTAATATCTGTTGTAATTACCAGATCCTGAATAATTATCATAAAGCATTCTTCTTCCATAAACAAATCCCCATGAGCATTTGTTTTATTCCTCTTTGTTGACACATTGTTGAGTGAGTTCATGTGGATGCAATTGGGGAGAGGCTTGTTATTATTAGTGACCTTCACCAGTGCTTACTGAAATAGGAGGAGGGACAATTACAGTATATCCCCCTGTCAGGCTTCTTGTGGACTGTGGTTCTGTATTTGGGAGGAAATCTGTGATGACAAGCTAGTGGAGACTTAGTATAGACTGCATTTCTAGTTGAGCAAACTGCACTTCTATCCTAAGCTTGTAGAAACATGTTTAAGAGATGCTACTGTGAACAGCTTTTAAGATTCGGATTACACAGTAGTAGTGAACACTCTGTTTATTCCATTACAAATCAAGATTCAGTACAATATTCACAGTTCAATATTATATCACAATATTTAGCACAGTATTTACAGAAAGTCACAATAATTAGAACAAGGAACAAAAGAAGAATCACCTGGTTTCCCTAAGGGGGAAACCAGCTTGACACTTAAAGATTCAATCAATCAATTCACCTGGTTTCCCTAATAGGAAAACCAGGTTAACACTTAAAGATTCAATTAACAATTCACAATATACTGATCTTCTACTCATGGGGCAAACATTAACTTTAGTCTCCAATAAAGTCCTTAGAAAACCACACAAACTCTCCACCCCTTGATTTCCAACAAACCTCAGTTTAGTCCAAGGGGAGGCCTTTTCTTGATTTTGACTCTGGGTGGTCTCTCTGGGTCCCTGGATTCTCTTCCCTGGTCCCAGATCCCTCTTGAATCCACCAATCACCTGGATTCCAGAGCAGACAGCTGCCAGGTTCTCGTGCAGTCTTCAGAGATGAACAGCTCCCAGGTCCTTGTCCAGTCCTCAGGGCAATCCCCAGCACACACTGAAGTTCAGAGAGTTCAGCACACCTCAAACCCTTCACCACTTCTCTATCAGCCAGGCCATAAACAAACAAAGTCCCATCCTGTTCATGTTTTCAGTCAGCTTCCAGATACTGAGAGATGAACACACTATCTCTCTCCCTCTCTTTCTCAGCTGACTTCAGTCTCCATGAATTTTCCTTCACTGAGGAGCCAATTCCAAATTTTCTCCTCTCTCTCTAAAATTCTTCTTTATATACAGCACTGGCCTCCTGTCTCAGTCAATAGCCTTCTTCCAAGTCAACAGGGGAATTCATACCTTCTCAACAATGGACAGAGTTCCTATCTTCTATACTTAGCCCTAAGTTACTAGGTGCTAATTAGCCCTAAGTATCTGATCTACTTAGCCCTAAGTATCTGATAAACTGATTACTATTACAAGAGAGTACTTGATAAAAAAGAATAATTAAAAATGAGGGTCTGGAATATAATAAATCTATCAAGACTGAAGATTACAGGCTGAAAACTCTATAGACAGAGGATATTTTTATTGATCTTCATGTTCCCTGCACCACCTGGCATAATGCTTTGTACTGAATTCATCCTCAACTAGTATTTGTTAAATGAATAAAAGTATGCCAGTTAAAAGTTAATACAACTTATCAGTCTCAAACCTCTTATCAGTAACATATATCAAATCAAGTCAATAAGCAAACACTAAACTATGTGTCAGGCAGCTAGGTGGCACCATAGTGCACAGAATGCTGGGTCAGGAGTCAGGAAGATTCATCTTCCTGAATTCAAATCTGTCCTCAGACACACTAGCTGTTTGACGTTGGGCAAGTCAGTTAGCCCTGTTTGCTTCAGTTTGCCTATCTATAAAATGAGCTGGAGAAGAAAATGGCAAAACATTCCAGCATCTTTGCCAAGAAAACCCCAAATAGGGTCATGAAAATCTGACATAATTGAAAAATGACTCAACATCATCATCAGGCACTGTGTTAAATGTTAGGGATATAAAGAAAGTCAAAAGACAACAGTTTAATTGGGAGACAACATGAAAACAACAATATATAAAAGAGAGATAGGATAAACAAGGCTATATTGGAAATAATCAATATCTTCATTCGAAGGGAAATCATATATTGGTAGAATTTAGGAGTGTAAAAGGTACAAATATTTAGTAAGTTCACTAAATAAGGTGATTTTTTTCCTCTTGTCAGATTTTAGTCATTCTTGTCCAATAAGTTGATAGCTTACTTCTTGTGTATTTTAGTAGTTCAAAAGACCCTCCCACTGAACAGATCAGAATCCCTTCACATTTTAGCTAATAGTTTCAAGGAGTTGTTGCAATGAAAAAAAAATCACCTTGTTGGTACTTAGTGTGGAAGAGATAATCATTTATGAGCCTAAGTTCCTTGATGAGAACTTCTGTATTTCACAATATTAACTGATTCACAGTCCCAATTAGAAAATGCAAAATGTAGATCATTCATTCCTTTTTAAATTAATACAAATAATCTCTTACCGTCAGTTATGACTAACCTTCACACAAGTCCTATTTGAATGTCTAGTGGCCAACTTAGTGTCTAGCGGTTGTTGGTGATCAGCGTTTCCAAACCTAGCTAAGCTCATCTTCAGAGAAGGGAAAATATGCTCTACCATTTCTACTAAAATCCTTACCATTTTTATAAGACCTGTCAGAGTTCACTCCCCACTGGGATAATTTTAGGAGCCCAGGGTCACCTATGTGCCATGGTGAGACATGGAACAGATCTTTGGTTTTTTTTTTTTTAATAATATGTATATTTTAAAAAACATTTGATTTTACAACTTTGAATTAGACATTCTTTCCCTTCTTCCCTCATCACCCACAATTATTTGGAAGATAAGCAATTCAATATAGGTTGTGCATGTGTAGTTGTACAAAACATTTCCATAATGGGTATATTGTAAAAGACTGACTGTATTTTCCTCCATCCTATTCCAACCCCCACCTGTTCCATTCTCTACTTTGACCCTGTCCCTTTTCAAAATTGTGTGCTTCTAACTACCCTCCATGCCAACTTGCTTTCCCTTCCATCATCCCTCCTCTCATCCCCTTCCCCCCTCTTCTCCTTTAGGGCAAGATACACAATTTAGCATGTATATCATTCCCTCCCTAAGCCAAATTCAATGAGAGTAAAGTTGATCCATTCCCTTTTACCTTCATGTTCTTCCCCTCCATTGT
>JAQQSW010016705.1:0-11616 GCA_028646575.1 Pseudocheirus occidentalis | reverse complement strand
ATATATTCTAAAATGTTTATAACAGCTCTCTTTGTGGTGGCAAAGAATTGGAAACTGCAGGGATGCCTATGAATTGGGGAATGACTAAAAAAATGTTGTATATGATTGTGATGGAATGCTACTGTGCTGTAATAAATGATGAACAGGTTGATTTTAGGAAAACATGGAAAGACTTGCATGAAATAATGAGCAAAATGAGAAGAACCAATAGAACACTGTATATAGTAACAAGAATATTGTTTAAAGAATAATTTTGAGTGAATAAGTTATTTTGTCTATGATAAACACCCAAATTAACTATAAATGATGCATGAAGAAAGGCTTTGTGCATCCAGAGAAAGAACTGATAAATAGAAATATGTTTAGAATAATTTTACACACACACACACACACACACATTTGTGTCTAATGGTAGTCATCTCTAGGGTAAGAATTAGGGAGGGAAGGAAAAAAGAAAAAAATTATATAATATTTGCAGTTTTCATGTACAATAATCTTTTTATTATACTATATTATGAAAATGTTTGTTTTATTCCATAAATTAAAAATAAAATTAAAAATCTACTTGCTAAATTATATTGACTTAGCTCTTCATAAAGCTGACCATAGCCAACTAGTCAATTCTAATTGCCTACTTTGGTCTTGTCTTTGACTTTCGGTCAATAATTTCAGCGATACTTTTAAAGCATATTTTCATTGAAGTCATTGGTATATATGGCAAGGTTCTCCTCATAGAGCTCTTTACATGAAAAGCATACTTTGCCACTACTCAAATTTCTTTGTAATAAGTGAAAAGTCCAACAGGAAGCTTTTGATGATTTAGTCTAATTACTATATTGAGATGCTGATGAAGCTCCAGAATTTTGTCCTAATAATGTTGAACGTTTTGAAACCTCTAGTATGGATACTGAATACAATTCTTTTCTCTAGATAACACAATGTACTTACCTATATATTGATATCCCAAGTCACTACATTTGGAGTCAGGAAGATGGGTTCCAGTTCTGCCTCAGACACTTTCTGTGTCTTGTTCAATGACTTGGGTAAGTCACTTAATTTCTTTAAGATTTAGTTTCCTCCTCTGTAAAATGAAGGGGTAGGACTCAATGATCTCTAAGGTCCTTCCAGCTCCAACTCATTGTTCCTATAAGTGAGCTGCTAAGTTGGTGGAAGTAGCTAAATGAAAAGAAAAAGTTTGTTTTTGTTGTGGCTCTACCACTAACATACTGTATGAGTTTTAGCATCCATCTCAATACCAACATATCAAGAACAGAATTTATCATTTTCCCCACTAAACTTTTAAGTCCTTCAAATGTCTTTTTCCATTGAGGGTTCTACTATTCTTCTAGGTACCAGCTATGAAACTTCAAAGTCATTCTTTATTCTTCCTTCTTGTTCACCCCTCACATTTGATGCCTTAACAAGTGCTAGGGAATCTCTTTCCTTCTACTTGTCTACCTTTCTACTTCAGGCTTTTATCAGGTACTTCCTCCTCTTGCCAACAAATCCCTTATACAACTGTCAAAATAATCATGTCACCATTCTATTAACAAACCTTCACTGGCTTCCTGCTGTCCCCAAGATGAAGTATAAACCCCATTGTCTGGCATTTAAAGCCCTACATAATTTGTCTCTAACCCAGCTTTCTAGCCTTATTTCACGTTACCCCATTCTATGCTCTCTGTTCTTTGGCCAAAATGTCCTGCTAATTATTCCCCCTCTTTTGTTTGTGTTTTCTAATTTTTAAACATTTTTATTTAAAATTTTGAGTTCTAAATTCTATCCTTCTCCCCCTCCTCAAGATGGTAAGCAATCAGATATAGGTTATACATGTGCAATTCTGTAAAACATTTCCATATTAGTCATTTTGCACAAGATAATTTGAATAAAAGAAAAAAGAAAGTAAAAATAGCATGTTTAGTCTATATTCAATCAATATCAGTTCTTTTTTCTGAATGTGAGTATTATGCTTCATCATTAGTCCTTTGAGATTGTCTTGAATCATTGGATGGCTGAGAATAGTTTTTCACAGTTCTTCATTGAACAGTATTGCTATTACTGTGTACAATGGTCTCCTGGTTCTGTTCACTTCACTATTTATCAGTTCATCTAAGTCTTTCCAGGTTTTTCTGAAACCATTCTACTTGTCATTTCTTATAGCACAATAATATTCAATTGCAATCATGTATCATAGCTTGTTTAGCCATTCTTCAGTTGATGGGTATCCCTTTGATTTCCAATTCTTAGCCACCACAAAAAGCTGCTCTAAATATTTTTGCACAAATAGGTCTTTTTCCTTTTTTTTTTTTGGATTTCTTTGAGATATAGACCTAGCAATGGTGTTGCTGCATCAAAGGGTTTGCATACTTTCATAGTCCTTTGGTCATAGTTCCAAATTGCTCTCCAGAATGGTTGGATCAGTTCACTATTTCAAAAACAGTGCCTTAGTGTCCCAGTTTTCCCATAGCCCCTCCAACATCCAACGTTTTCTTTCTTTTGTCATATCAGCCTACCTGATAGGTATGAGGTGATACCTTAGAATTGTTTTAATTTGCATTTCTCTCATCAATAATGATTTAGAGCATTATAACTATAGATAGCTTTGAATTCTTTGTCTGAAAATAGCCTGTTCTTATCCTTTGATTATTTATTAACTGGGGAATAACTTGTATGTTTTATAAATTTGACTCAGTTCTCTATATAGTTGAGAAATTAGACCTTTGTCAGAAACACTTCTTCCAAAATTTCTCCCCAGTTTCCTGCTTTCATTATAATTTTCATTGCATTGATTTTGTTCATGCAAAAACTTTTTAAATTTTATATAATCAAAATGATCTATTTTACATTTTGTAATATTCTCTTTATCTTCTTTGGCCCTAAACTCTTCACTTATACATGAATAAAACAGATGATCTGTTTCATGCTATCTTAATTTGCTTATGGTTTCACACTTTATGTGTCAATCATGTACCCATTTTGACTTTTTCCTGGTCTATACCTAGTTTCTGTCATACTGTTCTCCAGTTTTCTAGGTGGTTTTTGTCAAAAATTAGTTTTTGTTCCAAAAGCTTGTATCTTTGGGTCTCTCATATACTAAACCAGTTCATTTACTATAATGTAATTTGTACGTAATCTATTCCACTGATCTACAACTCTATTTGTTAGACAGTACCAGATTGTTTTTGTAATTGTCCCTTTATAATACAGTTTGAAATCTGGTATTGCTAGACCATCTTCTTTCACATTTTTTATTGATTTATTTAACACGCTTGAGCTTTTGTTTTTCTATATGAATTTTATTATTTTTTCTAGTTCTATAAAACAATTTTTGACAGTTTGTTATGTCACCAATTAAATTCATTAATTTAGGTAGAATTGTCATTTAACTGTCATATAATTTAATTGTCATTTAATTGTCATATGATAAAAATTGTCATTTTTATTATATTGGCTTGCTCTACCCATGAGCAATTCATTTTTTTCCACTCATTTAGGTCTGACTTTGTGTGAAAAGTGATTTATAGTTGTGTGCCTGGGTTTGGCAGGTAGACTCCCAGTATTTTATATTGTCCACAGTTGTTTTAAATGGAATTTCCCTTTTTATTTATTTTTTATTTTATTTATTCCCTTTTCATCTCTTGCTGCTGGACTTTGCTGGCAATATATAGAAATGCTAATGATTTACGTGGGTTTATTGTGTATCCTATAACTTTGTTAAAGTTGTTAATAATTTCAAGTAGCATTTAGGTTGATTCTCTAGGATTTTCTAAGTATAACATCATGTCATCTGCAAAGAGTGATAGTTTTTTTTCCTCATTGTCTATTCTAGTTCTTTTCATTTCTTTTTCTTCTTGTTGTTGTAGTTAACATTTCTAATACAGTATTAAATAATAGATTTTATATATAAGCATATAATATATATAATATAATGTAATTATTGTATATAACATAATATATAATAACATAATGTAGTATATAATGTAATTTTGATAATGGGCATCCTTGCTTCACCCCTGATTGTATTGGAAAAGCTTCTAGCTTATCCCCATTACATATAATGTTTGATAATGATTTTAGATAAATATTAGTTATCATTTTAAGGTAAGCTCCATTTATTCCTTTGCTCTCTTGAATGGGTGCTGTATTTTGTCAAAGGATTTTTCTCCATTTATTGAGATAATCACAGGATTTCTGTTGGTTTTGTTATATATATGGTCAATTATGCTGATAGTTCTCCTAATATTGAACTAGCCCTGCATTCCTGATACAAATTCAACCCGGTCATAGTGTATGATCCTTGTGACATATAACTATAATCCTTTTGCTAGCATTTTATTTAAAAATTTTGTATCAACATTCATTATAGAAATTGGTCTATAATTTTCTTTCTCTGTTTTGACTCTTCCTGGTTCAGGTATCAGCACTATATTTGTGTCAAAAAAGGAATTTGATAGGACTTCCTTCTTCATCTATTTTTCAAAATAGATTGTATAGTACTGGGATTAATTGTTTTTTGAATATTTGGCAGAATTCATTTTTGAATCCATCTGATCCTGGGGATGTTTTCTTAGGAAGTTCATTGCTGGCTTGTTCAACTTCTTTTTCTAAAATTGTGTTAAGTATTATATTTCTTCTGTTAATCTGGGAAATTTTTATTTTATAGGTATTCATCAATTGCATTTAGATTTTCAAATTTATTTTCAGGTAATTGGGCAACATAGCTCCTAACAATTGTCTTAATTTCCCTTTCATTGCTGAAGTCACCCTTTCATTTTTGATACCAATAATTTGGTTTTCTTCTTTTTTTAATTCAAATTAACCAATAGTTTATCTATTTTACTGGAGGGTTTTTTTCTCCATAAGATATTTGAATTGTTTCTTTTTGGCTGATTGCAATACTTTCACTTTGATCTGTGAGCTCTGGAATTTGGCTATGATGTTCCTAAGACTTTTCATTTTGGGATTTTTTTCAGGCAGTAATTGGCAGATTCTTTTAATGTCTATTTTGCCCTCTTTTTCTGATATATCCATGCAGTTTTCTTTGACAATTTCTTGAAATATGTTGTCTAGACTTAAAAAAAATTTTTTTTTAATGTTTATCATGGCTTTCAAGTAGTCCAATAATTCTTACAATATCTCTCCTGGATCTACTTTCTAGATCAATTGTTTTTCCCATAAGAAATTTCACATTTTCTTCTTTTTTTTAACTTTTTTATTTTGTTTTATCATATCTTGATGTCATATAGTGTCGTTAATTTCCACTTGTTCAATTCTAATTTTTAAGGAATTATTTTCTTCATTGAGCTTTTCTACTTCTTTTTTCCATTTGGCCAATTCTCTTTTTTAGAGAGTTGTTTTCTTCAGTAAATTCTTGTATATTATTCCCATGCTATTGACTCTTTTTTCACAATTCTCTTGCATTAGTTTCATTTCTTTCCCCAGTTTTTGTTCTACTTCTCTAATGTGCTTTTAAAAATTCTTCCCAAAATTCTTTGAGGGCTTAGAACCAAATTACATTTTTCTTTGAGGTTTCACTCATTTTTTTCCATTTTGATCCCATTTTCTTCTAAGTTGATGCCTTGATCTTCCCTATCACCACAGTTACTTTCTATAGTCAAGCTTGTTGTTTGTTTTTTGGGGGGAAGGGGGAGATCCTTTTTTTAATTCCTTTTTTATGACTTGATGTTTATATGAGGATTAGGTTCTGTTCCTTTGTTGTCCTAGGTTTTTTGTGCTAGGGCTCTGGATCTTACTGCTGACTTTCACTGGGCATCATGGCATATCTACTTGCTTTCTCTGAAGGCTAGGCTTCCTTTCTTGCTTGTTCTGGGTTGGGGGGGGGTGCTCCCTGTTGGCTTCCCCTGGGTATAAGATTTAGCTGCTGAACTGCTTCAGGGGTGAGGCCTTGCTGCTGGGTTGCTATGGTAAAAGCATCTTTCTGGTGGCTGGCCCTTGTGGAAGGATCTTATTGCTGGTCTTCCCCAGGAGTTGGACTCTGCTGCTGAGTTGCTGGGTCTCTCTGCTGGTAGATCCCAGAGGTGGGGTCTCACTGTTGGCCAACCCCAGGGAGGAGCTTCAATACTGGTCAGCAATGGGGTCAAAGTCTAGCTGGTAGCTTGTGCTGTGGATAGGGTTGCTGGAGTGAAGCCTTGCTATGTTGCACACTGCTCCCTTGCCTGGGGAGGGCTGCTGATTTGCTGGAGGATGGGGCTTCTCTGGTGGATTGCCCCAGACTCAGAGCCCTGCTGCAGGCCTCCTACTGTGAAGCTGGTTGCTGCTGCTGCTCTTGGACCTCTCTTCTCTTCCACACAGTGGACAGACTTTTGTCAGTCTCTAAGCTACTTTCCTGTTCCTAGATCAATTCTGAGGTAGTTTTCAAATTGGAGGGGAATTTGGGAGGGATTCAGAGGGTTCCTTCCTCACCATTCCATCTTGGCACTGGAAGTCCCTATTCCCCAAATTTGAAATGTCATCTCCAGCCCCCATGCATTTACAGAAGTTTTCTCGAATGCCTCTCTCCTTGTATCTGCTTCTTCAAAGCATATTATGTATGACCTATGTGTGGACACCAGTTTCTTTGCAGAAAAACATGGCTACCCTCAAATAAGTATCTCTTAGGCCTGCCTGGATGCAACAGAAACTGAAAGAGGCCTTCAAAATCACCTGGAGTCTCAAACATACTTTGAAGACAGCTTTTGGGGATGCAGGTCTGAAGTTGTCTGGCCAAGTCATAAGCACAATAAACAAAGTAATGAAACCCAGGAGAAAATCCTTCTCAGCCTCTAACTCCCCATGTAACTTTGGGCAAACAGTCTCACCTGCCTGTCTTGTTCTCTTCCTCTGGAAAGCCAGAGGGTTGGATGGAATGGTTTCTAAGGTCCCTTACACCTCTGACAGCCTGTGTTACACACTTAGAACATACTTTTCATCTTAAGGCATTTAGAACTTGGTCATGCTGATTGAGAAATATGGTGAAATTAGAATCACAGGATCACAGAGCTAGAACTGGAAGAAGGCTTAGTTTTTTCTGGTCCAACAAATAAGGAAACTGAGGTATATAAAGGTAAAATTACTTACCTAAGGTCACAGGAATTATTGAGTCAGAACTTGAACCCAGGTTCTTTCTATTTTACTAAGTGCTACCTTCTGGGGGGTGTCATTTTTTTAACTTCTTTATATGAAGGCAGATTCAAGAGATCCTATTGTAGATAAAAGTCTCTTCAAATCTCATTAGGGAAGATTGATCCATTTTAAAAATACATATGATTAAACTTGACTCCCAGCAAACCTGAACATTTCCATGTACAAAAAAAGAATAGGAAATGGGGATTGTATATGAAATTTTGGATATTACATAGGTTTTGGTTTTAAAATATTAAGTTAAAGTGGTAACAATGCGCCACTTATCTATGTCTCCTCAACTTTTGTGTATCATTGTGTTGCTACTCCTGTTCCATCTTCCCCCCTCCTCAAAATAAAAGAAGCCCTCTCTTGGAGCAAATAAGTAGAACCAAAAAAAAATAAAAATAAAAATAATGAATTCCTATAGTGATCATGGCTGAAAATGCATCCCTTATTCAAGAAGGAAGCATTTTATTAGCAGTCTTCAGGTGCTGTAACTGGTCATTGTATTGATTAGAGTTATTAAGTTTCTCAAAGCTGTTTTATTTTACCCTTTTGAAGTTATATGAATAGTCAGCCTGGTTATGCTCACTTTGATCCTTATCAGTTTATATGAATCTCTCTGGGTTTTTCTGAATCTATCACTACCATCATTTTTTTATGTAGCAATACATTCCATTAAATTCACATACCACAGCCATCCTCCACTTGCTAATCACTCACTTTGCTCCCAGTTTCTTGCTACAACAGAAAATGTTGCTTTAAACATTTTTGTTCTTATGGAAATTCTTCCCGTCTTTGACCACTTTAGTGTATGCTCAGTAGTGGCACCACTCGGTCAAAGGTATGCTCAGTTTAGTAACTTTGTAAATGTAGTTCCAAAGTGCTTTTCAGAATGGTGAGACCAACTCTAACAACTCTAACTCTAAATGCAGTGCATTTGCGAACCTGTCCTTTCACAATCTCTCCAGCAATTGTCATTTTCCGTTTTTGTCATCTTTGTCAGGCTGGTGTGTGTAAGCTATAGAGTTGTTTTAGTTTGCATTCTCTTAATTTAAAAAATGCTCATAATGTACACCAATAGCTTGTATTTCTCTTTTGAAAACTACATTTGCAAAACTACCTTTGACCATTTATCTAGCGAGAGATTCTTTTTTCTTATTTGTTTGAATTCTTTTAGATATTAGAACATTATCAGAGAAATGTTTTCCCAGTTAACTGGTTACCTTCTAATTCTTACTGTGTTGATTTTGTTTGTCTAAAATCTTTCCAATTTTACTTTACCAAAATTATCCATTTTATCTTTTATGATTCTACCTCTTATTTGCCCAACAACTATCAACACCCCAGGGTGGTAAAAGGCATACTATCATTTCTTTTGTTGAGATTGTAATTTTTATATCTGGATCACATATCAATTTTGGAGTGTATTGTGGCATATGGTGTAAAATGTTGCTTGTGACTATTACAAACTTCACTGTCACCTTTCTTTAGCCTCTCTATTTCTGTGTATATTTATTTGTTGAATTTAATATATTTCTGTAATACTCTTTCAGTCTATATCAACCAGTTTTTGCTTGGCTTACATAAGAATGAGATTCATACCATCTTTTCTGACACATTTGTATATTCTTCTTCTCATATAGTCAAATTGTGAGAAGTAGTAAGTTCCTGCTCTTTCTTTCTCACTTCTTCCCTAATATATTCCTTTTCTCCCTTCCTTTTCTTTCTTCTCTTAAAATCAAACAAGCAAAATAAAATGGTCCCTAGGCCCTTTGTTTGTCTTTCTTTACCCCATCTGATGTGATTCTTAAGGGAAATTCATTTCTTTTCCTCCTATTAAATATAAAGCTATCTTTTTAGTTTTCTCTTGTCTACTGTGTTTGCATTTCAAAATCTTACCCAACTCTTATCTTTTCATTAGAGATGATTGGAAGTCTACTCTTTAGAATCCATTCCCACTCCCCACTTTCACCCTATAGGACTATATTCAGTTTTCCAGGAAAAGTTATTGTTAGGTTAAAGCCTTTTTCTTTGACTTTTTTGGAATATTTTATTCAAAGATTTTCTTCTTTTATGTCATTCCATGAGTCTCATGTGATCTCAACTGTGGTTCCTTAATGCTGAAATTAATCTTATGCTAGCTGATTTCAATACTTTTCTTTCACCTGGAAGCTCTATATTTTTACTACAACATTCCTAAATATTTTCAGTTTGAGGTTTCTTTTAGGATATGACTTTGGATGCTTTCTATTTTCACATTGCCATGTGATTCTAATAGAATTGAACATTTTAAAAAAATTTTTGAAAATTGGTATTCAAGGTTTTTTTGTTTCATCATAGTTTTCAGGAAGTGTGATGATTCTTGAATTATTTCTTTTGAACCCATTTTCTAAGTAATTTGTTTTTGTTAGTAGATATGATATATGTCATTTAAATCTTTGTTGACTAATTTTTCAGTCTTTGTTTTAACATTTGTCTTTATTTTCTAGAGCTATTTGTTTGCTGCATTCTATTGTTCAGCAAGATTATTTTCACCTTATATTTTAAATGATTTGTTCTCTTAATTTTTCCTCAAAAGCCACAATTTTATTTCTAATTTTACTTTTTAAGAATCCCCATCTTATTTATTCCATTCATCTACTTTTAGAATCTTTGTGGGCAAGCCATTCTTTTCTCTGAAGTTCTCTTTACCCTTTTAGTGAAAGTACTGTCTTTCTCTGGATTTACCTCTTGGACTTCCTTAAACACAAAGCATTTTCTCAGTTTCTAGATTTAGACTTGTGCCAAGGCCAGGTTCCACCCTACCTCACATTCTGAGATGGTGTAGGCAGTCCCATTCCTTCTTTAGTTTGGATTCCACTGTTACCGCAATTCTGGATGGGTTGGCTAAGACAAGGCCCTGTTTGCTGACATAATCCTTGGCTTCTCCCTTCATCTCCTAGTGGTCTAACATGGGCACTAGCCTCAGCCTGTATCTGTCTCCTTTTATTTTCACAATCTTCCTTCCTCTTCTATTTTCCTGACAGACCCCAGTTAGATGTAGGAGATCATACTGGTTTCAGATCTCTCTTTTCCCCCTCCTCTCCTCAACCCCTGCCAAGTACATGAGAGTCATTGAGCTGGCCCAGTAGTTCCAAGGCATGCACTGCTTGTCTTTGTCTCCCTATGCAACGATACCTGTTAAATAAGAAGGCAGTCATTCTGGGAGGATGAAAGACTATTGTCTTATAGTCTGTCTTGCAACTATACCCTGAGGACCTCTGAGCCTGGTCATCGGTCTTGCATCAGAACCTTTAGGCCTACTAGGGCCTGATACCCACTCTACAGTTGAACACTCCTATCTGTATTGTCTTCTTCAATTAGAAGGGTTGCTCCTAGAAACCCTAAACTATCTCACTTTTTAATTTATATTCCTAGCTTTTGGCACAATGCTTGGCCCAAAGAAAGTGCATAATAAGATCTTTTTCACTAATTCATTCATTCTTGAAAATGAATTTTATTGACAGGAAGACAAAAACACTTTAATAATTCAAGGGTCGGGGACTTCCGGGGACAGAGCCAAGATGGCAGTGTAGAAGCAGCAGTGTCCCACAGCTCCCACACAGCCACCCTAAACACCCATAAAAATATGACACTGGACAAATTCTAGGACTCTCAAACTCAAAAAATACAGAAAACACATCTCTCACAGAAGATAGCTAAGCAGCAGGGGATCATCACAGCAGGACACGAGCCAAGGTGGGCCCAGCTTGAAACCAAAACCGAAACCGAGGCCAGGCCCTGGGGCAGTAGGAAGGAGCCAAGTCTAGCTGCAGCCAGTCTACAAGAGAGAAGAGCTACAGCCTCCAGCAACTCCACATCTACCAAGGTGTGAAAAATAGGGATTAAAGAAAGGTGTGAAAAAAAAGGATTAGAGAAAGGCAGCTGGCTGGAGGGGCTCATCCCAGGCTGGGAGCTGAGACCAGCCCAGCCTGAAAATGCCATATGGCCAGGCTTAAAGGTGGCCAGGAGAAGCCGAGCCTCCCAAGCCACAGAGTGAGTCTACTTCAGAGAAGATCTAAATCACCTGGAGCAAACTGCATGAGCCAGGATAAAAGGTCAGTGAAAGTGAGTGAAGCTTTCAAGCTAAATTTGAGGGAGAAAAAGCAGTTCGGCCAATCTACCCCCAGGGTAAGGAGGCAGTGGGGGAAGGGCAGAAACTGCTGCAACCAGCTGATGCCCTCACTGGGCTGCTTCAGAGACTCTGGCCTATGGATCCAGCAGCGGGGCTAAGTCGATTGATCAGGGCCAAGTGCTCTTGCATTGAGCGGCCTGGATCCAGATCGTGATCTTGGATGGTGGTCCTGGGGAGCGCTTTCAGCAAGCAAAAGCTAGGAGAGGCTGCAACACCCCCCCCCCAATAGCTCTGGCAGCTGGGAAACCCCCAGCGATTTGGAACAGAGCTTTCCCCCCTGGAAGCAGAGTTTCACAAAGCTAAAAAAAAATTCAACC
>JAQQSW010016704.1:0-11616 GCA_028646575.1 Pseudocheirus occidentalis | reverse complement strand
AGCTCTTAGTGACCATTTCCCTTTTTAAATTCTTAAAATTCATTCCTTTGTTTCTAAGAAGTCATTCTAAAAATCTTCTAGGAAATGGTCTCAATCATTCCATCAACTAATAATCATGAGTGAGTGCTTCCTATGTGTCAGGCACAATGCTAAATTTCAGTGTTACAAAGAAAAAGCAAAAACAATACCTGTCCTTGTAGAGTTTGCATCTAACACAGTACATAGTATATCTATAAATAAGTAGGTACATAAAAATACATAAAGATTAGATGGAAGACACTTGGTAGGAGAGGACATTAGCAACTTGGATAAATAGAAAAAGCTTTCTACAGAAGGTAGTGTTTGAGCTGAATCTTAAATGAAGTCAGGGGATTCTCAAACAACTTCAGAAGACATAAGAATTCTGATCAACACAATAACCAACCATTTCTACAGAGAACTCCTGATGAAACATACTACCTACTTTTTCTCAAAGAGGTAATAGACTCATGGAGTAGACTGAAACATAAATGTTTTAGATGTAGCCAATTTGGTAATTTGTGTTATTTAAATCTGCATATTTGTTACAAGAGTTTTGGTGTGGTTTTTTTTTCAGTTGGGGCAAGGTAGAAGAGAGAAAATAGATTTTTGTTCATAAAAATCTAATGTTTTGCATTCAAAATATATTTCTATTATATACACTTTGTTTTTTGTCCACTCCATGCATTTTAGGAATCTTTTTGTAGGATGGTTGAGAGGGTGGCGGCCAAGGGAGGTACTTAGGAAAAATCTGTATTTATCTTTATTAACTAAGTTTAGCCTCTTCACCTGATCTTGAGCCTATCTCTATCTGCTATGAGCTTATATTTTTATTCTGGTTTGAAAACTTCCCGTTGCCCCAATTCTACACTCTTCAGATCTCTGATCCTCCCATTTGGAATACTTTCCTCCCTCTCTCTTCCTTTCCTACCTCACCCCCTCCAGTAAGGCTTTTCTGATTAACTCCACTTAACTCCTATCATTTCCTACATCCTCCCACCCACCCAACCTTAACACTTCTCTAAGTCTGTCCAGATATCATTAATCTTTCTTCTCTTTTGCCATCTTTTTACACTGTAACATGCTGCAGACTAAACCACAAATGAATGTAGGGAAAGGCATGGGAACTGGAGAACCTATTTTCTAGTCCAACCCTGGTCCCTGAAATGCTGAGCCGCCTTGACCAAGTCTCTTGTCTTATCTGTTCCAACCCTAGAATTTCTATAATGCTCTGGAACAGGAGTTCTTACCCTAGGGTTTATGAACTTAAAAAAAATATTTTGTTAATGATTTCAACAGAAGTGGTTTCCTTTGTAATTCTATGCATTATATTTTATTCATTAATGTAGCACATTAAGGTTTGTAAAGCACTTTATAAACATTTCATTTTTGTCCTCATAACAACCATGGAAGTTAGGTCACACAGTTAGTATCTGAGGCTGGATCTGAAGTGACATGAGAATAGGAGTGATTGACAGTAAATGGAAAGATATCATAGGAGCACAGATTTAGAATGGTAAGATACCTCAGGGTACATCTAATTCAACACTTTGGTTTTAGAGATAAGTAAACTGAAGCCCCAAGAGATTAACTGAATTGCCCATGGTCACAGAGCTAGTGAGGAGCAAGAAAGGAATTTGAACCCAGATCCTTAGATTTCAAATCCATTTTCCCTTCACCACATGGGGCTGGAGTTTGTGAGGGCAAAAATAGATTTAAGAGTAATAAGGGAGGGGCACCTAGATGGCACAGTGAATAGAGTACCACTCCTGAAGTCAGGAGGACCTGAGTTCAAATCCAGCCTCAGACACTTAACACTTACTAGCCATGTGATCTTGGACAAGTCACTTAACCCCAATTGCCCTGCCTTCCCACCTCCAAAAAGAAAAACAAAAAACAAGCAAAAAAAAAACCCAAAGAGTAATAAGGGAAAGAATAAGAAATTATGATCAGAAGTAAACTTCAAAGTCCTAGGGAAATAATTTTGAGTTGTGGTGATGTCTCAGTTTTGACAACATATGTGGCTTGTTGAGGTAGAGCAGAGTTGGACATCAAGGCAATTAATGATGGTGCTAAGCTAGAATGATGAGGTCTCAAAGGGATATAGTGGAGAAGACCATGAACTGGATACTGGACTCCTAGAGATAGAAGGGAGAATAACTTAGAGGCTAGGTTACCAGAAAGAAAGAATCCAGACAGAGATAGACTGGTGGGGTGAATCTCAAAAGAGGAGAGGCTTCTGACTGAGGGTCAGAAAAGTGGCAGCCCTTGGTGTTGCAGGGTTTAAGAGAAGAATCATCAAGCACCAGAGAGTCTAGTGAGGATGAACTGTCTTCAGGGAGAAATCCAGGTTCCTATGAGTAACAGAAGATGGAGAGTACTAAAGGAAGATATCTCAGACGAAAGGGAATTTGGTACCATGAGATTCCAGAGGGTGATACATAAAGTGGAGGACAAAGGTAAAAAGAAATTGAGTGGGGGCAGGGCTAGGATGGGAAGGTTGCCTGAGAATGAAGACCACCCTGGAAAAGGGGAATTCCAACTCAACAAAATGAATCTGAATGGCAGGAATACAGGGAATAGGAAGCAGAAATCTGCTGCCATGGACAAGAAAGGCACTGATTGATTAGAATATTATATAGATCAGAGCAAAGGTAGGAAGCTTCTTGGGAATATTATTCCAGAGATCCCTCAGGGGAGGCCTCTAATCTCAGGTAATCTGTGACTTGGGATGGTGGTTTTTCTTCAATCTTCAGTGGCCACAATGGCTCTGCTTGATTCTTCCTTATCCAACAAGGGAAAAGTGGAGACTTTCTAATATTAATGTCAGTAGGGAGGTCTCTGCAATGCAGGGGGTTTCTAATTCCAAGAAGCCTATGGCCTAGGCAATAGGGCTTCATTAGAGACCACTTAGTTCTATCACCTCACGTTATGGATAGGAAAATTCTTCTAAGGATAAAATGACTTGTTCAAAGTCACCCAGCCAGTGAGAAGAGCCAGAACTAGACTGTGTCTTCAGCATCCCAGTCCAAGAATTCTGCTTTATGATATTCTTCCCAAGTGAGATTGATGCCTGTGGGTTGGGCTTGGGTGCCTGTGCTTGGAACCCAATTTCAAAATCCCATTTTTGCTAGCTTCAAATCTCCCTAGCCTCAAAACACTGTCTCAGGCAGTTTTTCTCCAGTTCAAGGGCAGCATGCCCTAGCAAAATACTTCTCTCTTCTTGTTACAGTAGCCAACTGCACCTATAGAATATGTTAGTTTGAACCAACTTTGTAATGACTGAACTGTCTGTGTACTGGGTCAAAAAGATATTTACTGACCTATCCTACATGTCCTAGACTTAGCCATATGTATACTCACTTAAGTTTATCTTGTCTAACAAGACTTTGACGGGGTTATTTCTCAGTTAGCCTGTGTATTTCTCAGTCACCCCTGACCATTAGTTGAGATGCTTCAAGCCTAAAACTATGCTTCTCTGTAGTGCCCCTCTCACCTGGGCTATTTCCCCGTGAACTCCAAGTAAAATTCCTGTGAAGTAGATACTAAAAATTCATGTTCCTTTAAGAAGTGATCACTCCTTAACCACTCCCTAATCCCACTTTGACTCACCTAGTTAGCATATTTGGCACATGTTTTACTATAATTTATCCTATATAAACTTTAACTGTACCCATCTAAGGTTGCAGGTTCCCTAAGAACTCTTGTTCACTGAAAAGTGTAATAATAAATCTTTACCACCTTGACTTAAAGAATGCTTGAGTTCCAGAATTTTTTCCAGGAGACATTGCCCTGGGAACTTTGGTCTCAGGATCCCTCTATCCCTGGGGGTTTCTCCCTCAACATTTCTGGCCCCTGAACAATATGAAAAGATTTTCTTGATTTTAGGTTGGTAAGTGTCCTCTCTGATTCTTCACTTAAGATTTGCTGAGGCTGTGAAAACACAACTATTTTGTTCAGTCTTTTGCTGAATTTCTTTTGTAACCCTGATGCCTGTGCCCTGTCAAGTACCTTCTTCTAGTCACTTCTTCCTCCAACTTTCTCCTCTTTTTTGCTGTCTGTGACTGTAAAAGTGTGTGACTGGTGTGTGTGTGTGTGTGTGTGTGTGTGTGTATGTGTGTAAAAGCTACTGTAAGATGATTTTTAAAAACACATAAGTTATAGCTGAAATAGGTTTAAGATTTGTCTTTTCAGTGTCCTCCTCTTCAGTGGCTCAGTGACAGACCCTACATGGTCTCCATTGGGGGCAGGTCCAGCACAGATTGAACAGAATCCCCCTTCACAATCAAAACAACTCTATGAAATTGATGCTATTGTTCTCTCCCCTTTACACTCAAGGAAATAAAGACAAGGAAAAAAAAAAACCACAAAGCCTAATTGACTTGCCCCAGGGTCATACAGTTAATAAGTATCTATGTGTGGTTACATTTGAACGCACGTCTCTTCTGACTCTGAATCTAGTGTTCCCATAGCGCCACCTTGTGGCGTCCTTGATGACGCTGCGTGTGGGTCAGAAAGAGTTTGGGGAAGTGGGGGGAAGGCAGGGATATGCTAGCTGAATTTCAGTATTTGAAGACTATGTATGGGAAAGCCTCACTTTTTTGGTTTTGTTTTTATTGTATTACTGGTGGGGAAGTAATGGGAGAAATAAGAAATGATTGTAAAAATAAATTTATTTGCTTTACCAATCTCTTTCAAAGAAGCTTATATATAACAGAGAGCCCTGATTCAGTACAGGTTGTACTTGATCAGTGATGTCAAGCTCAAGTAGAAATTAATTCCTGAAGGCCATACACTGCTTTGGAAAATGACAAATTAACATTATCTAGGTTGTATTGAATTTTTATTTATTTTGTTAAATATTCCCATCTGACTCCACTTGGGCTTCTCTGGGAAGTGTTTTGGCCCCAAGTTTGACCTCTCTGGATTAGATGAGGTAGATGAGGTTTTGGCTTCACATGCAAGCATATTATGGCAGTTGTCATCAACAGTTTTCTGTATGCCCCTTTTCCAGGGTCTGTCTTCCAGGGCTACTTAGGCTCTTCACACTAGACACACAAAACTTTGCTTTATGAAAAGAAACATGAGGGAACAGTGAGAGAGGGGAATAGGTCACAGGTGAAGGGAATCGACTAAATGAGGGGACTAAATTTGTCATGGGTTTTGACAGAGGGCAGTGGATTCTGTTTTGAGCAAACCAACTCTGACATAAATGAAGGAGAAGAGGAAGGCTCCCCTAGCTAGAATGCCCTAAAGGAATGAAAATGTCTTAGAATCAGGTTGTATCAGACTAGTTGACTCTGGAATCCCTTTCCAATCTTCTCTGCTCATAACTCTTTTTGTGGTTCCAGTAAAGAACTGGAAACTAGGAGGGTGTCCATCAAATAAAAAATGATCCAACAAGTTACGGTATTATCATGTAATGGAATATTGTTGTACTCTAAGAAATGGTGAAGGGGAGGGTTTCAGAGAAACCTGGGAAGACTTTCATGAACTGATTTGAAGTGAGCAGAACCAGGAAGGCAGTTTATACAATAACAACAAGTACAATGGCAATTATAAAAATAAACAATTTAGAAAGATCTTAGAATTCTGATCAACGCAAAGACCCACCACAATTACAGAGGACTCATGATGAAGCATACTATCTACATCCTAATACAGAAGGTAAAGGCTCAGGGTACTCATTGAGTTTAGCTTGACTATGCATATTTGTTACAAAAGGTTTATTTTTCTTCTTTTTTAAAAAAAATTTCAAAGGAAGGGGAGTGATAGAGGGAGAGAAGGTAGATTTTGATTGAAAAAAAGAATTAAGTAAAAGGTTTTTTCTCCCCCCTGCCATTTGCTCTTCCTTCTTCCTTTTCATCCTAATGCCTATGGAACATTCTAGAAAAGAAACTTTGGGAACTCACTTTAGTGTTTGTCGTTTAAACTCCTGTTTTTCCAAGGCATTATACAGTAGTTTCATTCCTTCATCACCAAATAAATTAAAATTCGGGTTCAATGTTTTTACCTTTCCACTGCTACAGATAACAGGGAGGAGATCTGAAGACAAGCAGCAATGAGACTACATTCAATCAACCTAAAGGAGAAGGATAACCAAAGGAAAAATGACAATTTCATTTCTCTAGGAGCCATTCATTTCCTGACACTGTTGGAAGAGGATCAAATCTACAGCCCCTCTAGGACACACAGACACACAGATGCACAGACACAGATGGACACACACACACACATGTGCGTGCCAAATGTTGCATTTTGTTTTGTTTGATACACTGTATATTTGTTATAAGAGCTTTGTTTTTCTTTCCCTCAAAAAGGAATGGGGGTGGGGGAAGATGGGTAAGTGGAGAATAAGGATAAGGTAATAAATGGAAAAAGAAAAAGAAGTTACTAATGCATTTTCTTTTTTAAAAGAATGAAGAGAAAAGAATAGAAGAATGACAAGAAAAAGAAAAAACAGAAATAGGACATTTTCAAAAGTGACAGATTCATCTTGTATATTTAAAAATAAAATCAAGTTCTACTTCATAATAGAGATCCACAATTTAATGCAAAATTATCTTTTCTGTTTTATTATATAGAATAAAAGTCAGTTCTACCTGGGGTTTGTTAAGTTCAGTATATTTAAAAAACAGAATTCATCAGGCTAGAATGGAAACGACAGGTTTTTAAAATGGCTCTTTCTAGAGGAGAGCAAATGATCAAACAAGAGATAGAGAGGATGATAAAAGTTTAAATGGTAAATTTTGATTAAATAAAACTAGAATTTTTGCATAAACAAAATTAATGCAGTTAAAAGTAGAAGAAAAACAAGTAAATGGGAGAAAGAATTTTTGGATCCAGTTTTTCTGATAAACATCACATGTCCAAGTTATATAAGAAACTGAATTTATAAGAATAAGAGCCATTTTTAAATAGATAAATGATCAAAGGATATGAACAGGCACTATTAAAAATAGTATTTTAATTTTTCCAATTTATATATAAAAACAATTTTAACATTCTTTTTTAAGCTTTGAGTTCAACATTACATTCTTCCCAAAATAATATTCTGAACCAGTAAGCAGTCTGATATAGGTTATATGTGTGTAATCATGTAAAACATTTCCATATTATTCATTTTGTGCAAGAAGTGTTTTTTTCTTCTTTCTTTCTTTCTTTCTTTCTTTCTTTCTTTCTTTCTTTCTTTCTTTCTTTCTTTCTTTCTTTCTTTCTTTCTTTCTTTCTTTCTTTCTTTCTTTCTTTCTTTCTTTCTCTTTGGGATACAGACCCAGCAGTGAAATTGCTGGATCCAGGAATATACACATTTTATAGCCCTTTGGCCATATGAACAGGCAATTTTTAAAGAAAGAAATGCAAGTCATCAACAATCATAAGGGGGGAAAATGCCATAAATCAATAATAGAGAAATCGAAATTAAAGCAACTTGAAGTTCTATTTCATACTCTTCAGAGAGATGACAAATGAGAAGAATGAAGAGGGCTGAAGAAGCTATAGAAAACAGGCACAGGAATACATTTTTAGCAGAGCTGTGAATTTGTCTGAATATTCTGGAAAGGAATTTAATTTCCTGGAATGTCAAGAACCCTACCATATTATGTATACCATTTAACCCAGCTAAACAACTGAGAGAAATCATTCACTGAGGACCACTACTCAAACTCTAATCATTTAGGTAAATAGAAGACAGTATTGGTGATGAGAAGGTCATAAGATGCACAAGTCTTCAGTACGAAGGTACCATTGCTGTTGCTGTTTCCACCTTCGTTCCTCCCAAGGACCCCTTGCCATGTGTAATAGTGTGTACCTACTCCAGCTTTAGAGTCATCCAGAATTATAAGCTTGTCCTCTTTTGGCACATTGATTATGAGGCTCTCCAGGTCTTCATAGCATTTTTTTTTCTCAACTCATCAGGGTTTGTTATGGTGGGAGCATAGGCATTGATGATGGTGGCATGTCACTTTCCTAGTAGTGGCAATTACCTCGTCATGAGCCTGTTCACTCCTTTTGGGAGGCATATAAACTCGGTTGCACTAGATTGGATTTAATTGTGAGACCAACATCAGCTTGCTGGTGTTCCCCATCACCACTGTCATACCAGAAAAATGTATATCCAGCACCAACTTTGGTAAGCTGGCCTTCATTTGCCAGCCTTGTTTCAATCAGGGCCACTATTTGGTTATACCTGCTGAGTTCTCTCTGAAGAAAAGCTGTTCATCATTCAGGTCTACTTGGTTTTGTGTTGCCATAAGTGTGCACATATTCCATGTAGTGCTGGTGTGTACATTTTGTTTGTTTGTTTCAACACTGTGTGGTTGGTGTGGTCTCCCTGCCACAGTAACAGGACTGGGTTGGGCAAGCAGGGAATTTTTAGGGCACTTTTTCTGGCCCCTTTCTCACACTAGTGAGGCTGCTCAGATACCCTGAGGGATGCTGATTCCCACTGCTGCTCTCAGTAAGATGACCCTATGGCTTGGAGCATCTGTGTGCAGGGTTGTGACTGCAGCTCCCAGTGCATCTCTACCTGCTGCTTCTTCCTTGCCCATCACCACAGGACTTTGACATAGGTAAAAATGGTAAAATGGTGTGGGCAATGTCTTTTTATTCCTGTATAAAATGAATTTAAGTGAGGTAGAACTGTGTGAAGTCACCAGTCTCACTCTCTCTTCCACAATTGTTTAAGTCCAGTTGCAGGACAGAGTCAAGATGACTGGTGATGGCTCAAGACGAGTGATTGACCTTGGTGTCTCTGATGTCTGACCCAGCTCTAAGCTCTCCACAGCATCTACTTCACCTACTTTCATGGCCAATAGAAGAAACTCTTCTCATCTACCCATTCCACCAGGAGAAGTCCTCATATACTTGGGATAGATACCCCCTAACTCACCAAACGGTCTGAGACCCCTTAGTTATCCTTGACCTGGTTTAGCCTGTCTGCTGAAAGTTTATTATACAGTCTATTAGCAATAATTTGGGGGAGATTCAGGCTTTTCCTTTTTAAAGTCTGGATTTGTATTATTTTTTCATTTTTTTAGGTTTTTAGATACTATATTATATTTTAATTTAATGTTTATTTGTAGTTTACGTCTTTAATTTCCACAAGATTTTGAGTTACAAATTTTCTCCCCATCTTTCCCCTACCCACCACCTCAAACAGTGATCCTACTGTGTATCCCCTCCATTGATCTGCTCTTTTCTATATCCTCCCGCATTACCCCTCCAACTTTCAGGAGGGTAACATGGATCTCCATACCCCAGTGCCTGTATATATGATTTCCCAGTTGCAGGTAAAAAAAATTATACACACACACACACACTTATAAAGCATTTGATTTTAAAACTTTGAATTCCAGATCCTTTTCTTTCCTCCTTCATCACTCACCCTTACTGGGAAGATAAACAATTCAATATAGGTTGCACATGTGTAGTTATACAAATGATTATAAAAGATACTGAATAATATTGAAGCAGAGATGTCATTTTTCCCAACCACGTCCCTGGACTCCCTGAAATCTATCCTTGGACGCTTGTTGAAGATCCATAGCCCTAACAAGAACCTTAAAGAAAAGATTTTCTCCCAGGGCTGAGAACTTGAAAGAAAGAAAAAATAAAAGAAGGAAGGAAAGAAGGAAAGAAGGAAGGAAGGAAGGAGGAAGTGAAAAACCATGTGCTTCAGTCTGTATTCAGGCATCAGTTCTTTCTCTTCAGGCAGCATTTTTCATCATGAGTCCTATGTATTGTCTCAGATCCTTGTATTACTGAGAATAGCCAAGACATTTCAATTCCTCGTGACACAATATTGCTGTTGTTATGTACAATGTTCCCCTGGATCTGCTCACTTCATTTTGTATCAATTTATGTATGTCTTTTCAGGTTTTTCTAAAATCATCCTGCATTAGGGGTGGCTAGGTGGCACAGAGACTGGAGCCCCAGCAATGGAGTCAGGAGGACCTGAGTTCAAATCCAGCCTCAGACATTTAGCACTTACTAGCCATATGAGCTTGGGCAAGTCACTTAACACCAACTTCCTTGCAAAAAGAAAAAAAATCATCCTGCTTGTCAATTCTTATATCACAATACACAATACACAATCCACTACAATCCCATACCAAACCTTGTTCAACCATTCTCCAATTCATGAGCATCACCTCAATTTCTAGTTCTTAGCTAACACAAAAAGAGCCGCTATAGATATTTTCGTACAAGTAGGTTCTCTCTCTGATTCTCTCTCTCTCTGTCAATCTTTTTGTCTCTTTCACTATCTCTTTGGGATATGGACCTAGCAATGGAATTGTTGGATGAAAGGATATGCACTATTTTATAGCCCTTTGAGCATATGAATGAGTAATTTTTAAAGAAACAAATGCAGGCCATTAATATTCATAAGAAAAAGTTCTATGAGTCAATAATAACTTTAGAAATGTAAATTAAAGCATCCTAAAATTCTGTTTCACACCCTTCACACAGACTAAGATGACAAAAGAGAAGCATGGGGAGTGCTGAAGAGGCTATGGAAAAACAGGCAGAATAATACAGCATTAGTGGAGCTGTGCACTGGTCAGGATATTCATAAAAGTAATTTAATTTCCTGGAATATCAAGAACAGTATGAAATTGTGTATACCCTTAAACCAAGCTATATCCCTACTAGTCCTATTGTTGCACAGGGAATAAGAGCCAGCTGAGACATGGGTTCAAGATAAATTTAGGTGTGGATTTATTGATCAAGCGCTTGACTACCTGGAGTGTAACCTCAAATCAGGCAGTGATATTTGGCATTTACAGACTTGATTATATAGGCCCAAACCACAAAAACCACAATCAGGGAGGGGAGCTAGCAGGAGCCATGATGTACAAAAGCAAAAGAACAGCCATTGGTTGGTTCTACAGTTCAGGGCTAATTTTGGAATACTGTGTGAGGGTATAGGGGTGCAGTGTTCCTGTGACTCAGGTATCCCTCAGAAGAGCAGGGGTATTGATCTCTTTCTAGAACAGGGTGGAGGGTCATGGGGTAAGGGGGAACCAGAAAGTCTCAGAACCGGCCAGGGTCAGGTTCCGGGCAAAGGGTATGGGGACCCTGCTTGGTTAGGGGCACAGGACAGGGTGGTCACTCTCTGTTACACTATAACCCTGAGTTGCACTTTGTACACTCACACTGATTCAAGGAAAATATATAGAATAGGGAACTTTGCCCTGAGCAATGCCCAGACATGCCTTAAAGCTGTTCCAAGCTATGACAGGATATAGGACAGAGACAGAGGCAGAGACAAAGACAGAAATATAAAGGGGGGCTTAATGGTGGGCCATAAATCAGGTGTGCAGTGACCTGGGATTTGGGTACAACACTATATATCAAATAAATGAAAGAAAGAGGAAAAGGAATTATATGTACAACAATATTTATAGCTACTCTTTCTGTTGTAGCCAAAATTTCAAAATTAAAAGGTTGTTCTATTGAAGAAGGGTGAAATAAGGTATATGAATGCAATGAAAAATCATGCCATAAGATACGATGAAATGAACAGTTTCAGAGGAAACTGTGGAAGACCTATATGAACATATGGGGAGGGAAATGAGCAGACTAAGATCAATCTAT
>JAQQSW010016703.1:0-11617 GCA_028646575.1 Pseudocheirus occidentalis | reverse complement strand
GGATAGTTGATCCTTGGTTGCAGTCCTAGCTCTTTTGCTTTACGAAATATGGCACTCCATTCCTTCCAGTCTTTTTAACGGAGCAGCTGCCAAATCCTGTGTAATACTGACTGTAGTTCCATGATATTTGAATTGCTTCTTTTTGGCTGCATTCAGTATTTTCTCCTTGACTTTGTAGCTCTGGAGTCTGGCTACAATATTTCGTGGAGTTTTCAATTTGGGATCTCTTTCAGGAGGAGATTGGTGGATTCTTTCAATAACCATTTCTCCCTCTGATTCTAGGACCTCAGGACAGTTCTCTTTAACAGTCTCTTGGAGGATGCTGTGCAGGCTGGTTTTTTCATCATGCCTTTCTGGTAGGCTGATAATTTGTAGGTTATCTATCCTGGATCTGTTTTCCAGGTTAGTTGTTTTTCAAATGAGATATTTTGCACTTTCTTCTAATTTTTCAATCTTTATGTTTTGTTTGACTGAATCTTGTTGCATCATAGAGTCCTTAGCTTCAATTTGTCTGATTCTAATTTTTAGTGAATTATTTTCTTCAGCTAGTTTTTAGAGTTCCTTTGCCATATGTTCATTTTTCATTTTTAGGGAGGTATTTTCTCCAGTTAGATTTTGGACCTCCTGTCCTAGTTCTCCAATTTTGCTTTTCAAAGATTTGATTTCTTCAGTGAGATTTTTTTTTCTAATTTGGTCACTATCTCTCTAATTTCATTTTTAAAATCTCTGTTGAGATCCTCCAAGAAGGCTCTGGCCTTGAGACCAATTTGCATTTCCTTCTGTGGTCTCCAGTGTGGATATAGAGTCCCTGTTGCCTTCTGAATTTGTTTGTTCTTGCTCACTATAAAAAGTTTTGATGGTCCTAGCCTTTACAATTTCCTTCTTTCCCATTGTGAGTGCCTATGAACTGGATTTTTGGAGTGGATATCCGCTTCTGGGGTGCTGGAGTCTTGAGCTTCTCAGGCTGGGAGGTAGGGGTTTGGTAGCTGTAAGCTCTGAGTGTGTAGCCTGAGGCCAAGACCAAGACTCTCAATGATTCCCCTGAGGCTTACAGAGTAACTTGTGGGGGTCTGGTGGTCTAGCTTCTTCAGGTTTCAGAGTCTGTGTCTCTGAGCAGGCTCAGAGCCAGCTACAGCTGAAGGCCCGAGGCAGAGCTCTTGTTTGCTGATTGGCCAGGTGGTGCTAAATTGGCTTTTTTTGGTAGGGCTTGCTGGCTCCACCCTACTGGGCTTAGACTCTGTATTGTCTTCTTTCCCCTTTCCTCAGCCATGCCCAAGCCTGAGGCTGTTTCCAATAATTCAAGATTTTACTCTGGGTAGGACATTTAATTCAGGACTTTTCTGGGTCTGGGAAGGGGAATCAGAACAACTAAACTTTATTCCTCCATCTTGGCTTCTGGAAGTATGGGTGTATAAGTTTAAACATCCAGATTGCCCCCGCAGAACCTGTTGGCCCTGCTGTGGGCCCCAAGTTTTTTCCTACCCAGTTCGATGATCCTCTGTCCTGTGGTGAGACAGCCAGGCTGGGTGAGTCTGCTTGCTGCCTGGGGCTTCTTCTCGGTCTGCTGTACTCTGCTCTCTACTCCATGTTGGCCCGACTTTCTTGTGCTTAGTGTTCTCCTTACCCTGACCTAAGTAGGCACTTTCCTGGGCTGGGAATCTGCCCCACTCAGTCTCACAATGGCTTCTTTCACTCTTGAATTCGTTCAGATTCACTTTTTAGCCTTTAGCGATAGAATGACTCTGGCTGAGGCTGTGGCTTTTCCCGACCACCCTGGGGCCTTTCAGGCTAGACTGGCCTTGGCTCCTAGCCTGTCCCAATGGGCCCCTCCTGCTGAACTTCCTTCAGCGAGAGACGTGTTTTCTGTATTTTGTGGATTCTGGAGCCCTAAAATTTGTTTAGAGTCGTATTTTATGTGTAGTTAAGGTGGCTGTGCAAGAGCTATGAGACTTTGGTGCTTCTACACCACAATTTTGGCTCCGCCCCTAGAAGTCATTTGAAGGAAGGTAAAAAGTCAAGTCTTACTTGGAAAACTCATGCGTAATAAGTTCATGAATATTAACTTCTCCTCTTCTGAGAGGACTATAGGATCATTTTAATGGTCATACAATGCATGTGGCTGGAGAGGAAACATATCAAGGGGAACTGTGTAGTGGGCATATGGGAAAGTTGTACACCCTGTATTTCTCACTCAATGGGAAGACAGGGGAGAGACTTTGTGGTCTGGGATAGGTTTTTAAGGCTTATTTTTGATTCTGGAGGATGTGTCTATTTTACAAGACACCTGCCACTGCAGTCACCACAATAAATTTATCTTTTTTCTTCACCCCTCTGGACCCGGAATGAGTTATTTCTCAGATCCACTCTGACAGGGACTGCCCTTAAATGGCACACATTTTATCCCCATAACAACTCAGCCAGGTAGGTGGTAAGTGTTATTTATAATTCCTATCTCACAGATGAAGAAACTGAGACCTAAAGTGGCCAAAGAACTTATAGCAACAGAGTTGGTATATGACACAGCCAGGACATCAATCATCTCTCTACTATACCATACTGTTTCAATCAGGAATAATAACAATAATAGTAATAAAAGAGCTCCTTTCTTCCTGTTTCCCACTCCAGTAAGACTTCTGTAATATTGTGTTCAGTTCTGGTTAGCACATTTCATAAAGGAAATAAACTGGGGGACATCCAGAGAAGGGGAACCAAGGGGGTGAAGGGCCTAGAGTCCACTTCATGGGAGAATCAGATAAATGAACTGGGAGTGTTGAGTCTGGAGAAGAGAAGAAGAAAGCACATTTGTCTTCAATCATTTGATGGGCTGTCAGATAGAAGAGGGGTGAGATTGCTCCGTTTGTCCCCAGAAGACAGAATGGGGTTCAATGGGAAGAAAGTCCAAAGAAGCAAAGCTGGGCTTGACGTCAGGAAAAGCCTTCTAACAACTAGGTCTGTCCAAAAGCAAATAAGCTTCCTCAAAAGAGGATGTTACCCCTCCTTGGACATCTTCAAGGAAAGTCTGGGCAAACACTTATCCAATATGTCTAGTGGGGATTCCTTTTATTTCTATGCTAGAGTAGATGACTGATGAAGCCCCTTCCAGCTCTGAGATATGGTGATCTGTGCATTACTTTTGTTAATGCAAAAATCTTTTCATCTTGTGAAACTGAAATGATCTATTTTGTCTTTTGTGATCTCCTCAAATCCTTGTTTGTTTAAGAATTCTTCCTGCAGCCAGAGTCTGCTCTCATTCTCTTCCATTTAAAAAAAATGATAGAACCCACACTTACTAGCTGTGTGACCTTGGGCAAGTCACTTAACTCCAATTGCCTTGTCTTCCCCCACTCCAAAAAAATAATAATAGAACCTTTTATAATAAGGCTGTGTATCCATTTTTAGATTATTGTGGTATACCATGTAAGATATTAGACTGACCAGAAGGTGGAATTATACAATAAGCTATTTGGCTGAGGAGCCTTTTCCTTCTTTCCCTCTCTGGAAGTAAATGAAACTGATTGCCCCAGACCACAATTGTCTCTATCCACTGGAACTGGTTGGGGTGTGGCCTTATCTGAGGTTTTCCCCCTCTACTCCAGGCCCACTCCCTTACAGTCATTGGTGAAGAAAACCCAAAGGTCTCAAGGAAGATTTAGCTGAATGACTGTTACATTAGACTGAAGCTAATTTCTGCAAAAATGCTTGCCATTTTCCCCAAAAGTTGTTGTCAGATAGGTGATTCTGCCCCAAACAGTTTATGTTCTCAAGTTTATCAAACACTGTATTATTGAATTTGAGTGTTTCTGATGTTCATTTACTTAATATATTTCACTGAATTAATTTTCTGTCATTTTTCTTTTTTACTACTTCCAAATAGTTTTTATTATTACCATTTTTGTAATATAATTTGAAGTATGGAGGGTCTATTTGACTACAGGAATAAAGGATGTTTTATTCCTATTTCTTTCTTTCCTTTGGGATTTCAACCATTTGTGATCTAAAATAAATTTTGTCATTATTTTGTCTAGCTCATGAAATCAGAAATCTAATCCCTAAGGTATCCCTTTTTTGTTTGTTTCTTTGGGGGAAGGGGCAATCAGGGTTAAGTGACTTGTCCAGGGTCACACAGTGTCAAGTGTCTAAGGCTGGATTTGAATGAACTCAGATTCTTCTGACTTGAAGGTGAGTGTACCGTAAAGTATCCCTTTGGTAATTTCATAGGCATGGCATGAAATCTGTAAATTAACTTAGATGATATATTATTTTAAAAGTTATTATAGTGTTTTACAATGTTTTATGGTTTGCAAAGTATATTATACATATTATTCCATTTCATCAGTATATTAGAATGGCCCACCCAAGAGTAATGTATATCCCAACCATTATTTAAATCATTCTTTTTGTCTTTAAAGGGAGTTTTGTCATCATATTTCTGCATTGTGGTTGTGTCTCATGTTGACTTTCAGGTATTTTATTCATTTTGTACTTATTTTTAATGGGGTTTTCCTTTCTATTGTTTCCTTGTGAATTTTGTTGTTATATAAAAATGCTGATGACTTCATTGATTTATATTATGGTCTATAGCTTTTCTGCAATTATTGCTTAATTAAAATAATTAATTAAGATATTTAAATTCTTTGCTTATTCTCTGGGATTTTCAAAGTAAGACATTATGTCATCTGCAAATAGACCTAGCTTTACCTCGTACTTTCCAGTGTTTATGTCTTTAATTTATTTCTGATTGCTATCAAGAGCATTTCTATAACTACATTAAGCAATACTCAGAAATTAACATATTGTTGCTTTAATTGGGAAAGCTTCTACTATTTCCTCATTGTAAATAATGCTTACTGACTAGTTCAAACGTATTTCTACCCCACGGCTCCCTCCACAAGATTCTTGGTCCACCTCCAGGTAAAAAAAGAAATGTCATTCACCAGCTCCCCTCACAGATTTCCTCACCTAACCTAAGACCCCAAGAAGTCTCCACCATGTGAATAAACCCCTAAGGAAATTGAAAGACTATCTATCCGGACCTACTTAGTGCCCAGCACTAAGCATGATCAGAGACATGAGAGAGAATTGTCCAGGCCATGTGGGTAGTTCAGGGAAGAACTCCTTTTAATGATTCTTTGAGCAAGATTTTTATACAGAAAATGAAAGGAATCAAGTTTTACTATCATTGTCTTAAGCCTTTAAGTTCCTGAAAGTAACTTAGACAGAGTCAGGTTCCTAGGTACCAACAGGTCAATTAACATTCTTAGATGTATTAACAAAGAGGATGCAAAAAAGATAAGACTTCAAAATATCTTTCAGATTGCCTATGTGTAAATCATTGTCCTGAATCTGTTGTACCTGGGAATCAGCACAGGATGGAAAATCTATTAAGTGACTTGTCTTTTTAGGTGTCTGAAGTTTTGGGGGCAAAAGGCCTTGAAATCAGGGTCTCAGACAAAAGTCCTTTTAAGCATAACTCCAGGGGTCTTTAGGGAGCTGGCCTTACGCAAAGCTGCTAGGCACAACACCAAAAGGCCGTAATTAGAGTACATTATCTAAACCTTTATCTGAGTCCTGGAATTAGCCTATATGGCTTGCCACCTCTATCTGAACTCATTCCTTAAGGATGAACAAACTTCTACCCAATCATACCCTTCTCATTCCAACAATTAGGAAAACCTAACTATTCTCATCCTCCATCCATAGCTCATTTTCTTAATCCCGTTATTTTCAACCCCAACTCCTCCAACTCTAAAGCTTTCTACATCTCCTTCTGTAGTCTCTGCTTTCTAGATAACAAATTTGCTTTCACCTTTTAAAAATAATTTTAATATTTTCCCAATTACATGTAGAAACAATTTAAGCCTTTTTTTTTACAGTTTTGAGTTTCAAATTCTTTTCCACCCTCCTTTTTCTCCCTCCCTCATTGAAAAAACAAGAAATTTGATAAATTATACATGTATAGTCATGCAAAATGTATTTCCATATTGGATATGTTATGAAAGAAAGCAAAAAAATAGAAAAATAAGGAAAATTTGAAACAAAAAGCAGTGCTTAAATATGTATTCAGACTCTATCAGTTCGTTCTCTGGAGGTGGGTAGCATTTTTCATCATGGATCCTTTGGAACTGCCTTGGATCATTGTATTGCTGAGAATAGCTAACTTTTTGGTAGTTCATCATCATACAATGTACATCATCATACTATGTACAATGTTCTCCTGGTTCTGCTCACTTCAATTTACATTAGTTCATATAAGTCTTCCTAGATTTTTCTGAAAGCATCATGTTTGTTATTTCTTATAGTATAATATTATCTCATCACAATTATATACCACAACTGGTTCAGCCATTTTTTGGTTCTGTCTGACTCTTTCTAACTCATTTGGGGTTATCTTCTCAAAGGTACTGGAGTAGTTTGCCATTTGCTTCTCCAGACTTTTACAGATGAGAAAACTGAGACAAACAGTATCAAACAACTTACCCAGGACTACACAACCAGTTAGTGTTGAGGACAGATTTGAACTTCAGAAGATGAATCTTCCTGACTCCAGGCCCAGCACTCTCTCCACTGCACAACCCAGCTGCCCTAGTTAGACTAGCAGTGACCAATAAATTATGGCAATGACCTCTCTCAATAACCTGAGACCCAAAGAGAGGGCTGAGCAGTCTTAATATAATTTGAGGGAGTACAAAGTTGGGTAGGTGGGGAAGACAATATTATTGGTTACAGGGTAGTTAGCATGTGGGGGTGGGGACAATACCATTGGTTACATCAAAGAAGGTTGTGTAGCACTCACATAGGGCTAGAAAGCACCATTCTCTGTCATTAAAGAATGCTTGATTGATTTATGAGACCCACCTGCATCCTGAGGACACAGAGAGTAAACCAGAGACAGTGGACTCACTGATTCCTGGGAGTGAGGTGAGACGCTCCCTAATTCAGAAGGACAGGTAAGGACAGATAACATATCTCTAAGAGTTAGCTTCTGGACTTAAAAGATCAAACCAGATGTCTTGGTATTTTCCTAGTGGCTAAAGGAACGGTAGATTAGTTTTTCCAACTAATTATAACTTTAAACTGACTCAGAGGGGGAGATTCTGAGAAGATGGAAGAGTAGGTCAGAAAATTCCAACCTCTCCAGATTTCTTTCACAAAGAATACAGAACATCACCTCAAAGTGAACATAGAACAGCAGAAGTAAATGATAGTTGACAAAGCTGTTATCCTCCTAAGACAGTGGTTCTCAACCTTCCTAATGCCATGACCCTTTAATACTTGTATGTGGACATATAAGCATGTGGATGGACCTGCCTGGAGATGAATAGAGGAGCTGTGTTTTGGTTCCTAAGACCATCAGAAATGTGTTTTCCAATGGTCTTTCAACCATTCAAGGGTCATTCAACCTGTGAAAGGGTCATTCAACCCCCAAAGGGGTCACAACCCGCAGGTTGAGAACCACTTAAGCAGCTTCTACACTAAAAGTCCATATGTTTTAGAACACTATATTTTGAAGAGCAAAAGAGCTGGAACTGCAACCAAAAGTAACTTACCCAGTGATTTTGAGTATAATTCTGAATGAGGGAAAAAGGATATTTAACACACTCAAAGACTTTCAGGTATTTGTGACAAAAACATCAGAATTCAATGGAAAAATTGACAAATAAGATTCAGAGAAATATTAGACAAGCATTAGAGACCAATTACAAGAGACTTAGTAAAGTGAAACTGTTTACTTCTAGTATGTGAACATGTTATCAGTATTCTTAAGATTATCAGCATTACTTGAGTAGTTTGAAAGAAAAGTTGGGACTGAGATGAGTATGATGAGGAGGATTCTAAAAAATAAAATTAGAGCAATTTTCTCATATAAATGAGGTGAAGTAAAAACGTAATACAGAAGAGGCAGACAGGGCAGAGGGCTGGTAGTTCTAAAACCTTCCTCTCATCAGATCTGGGTTAAAGAAGGAACAAAATACACATCTAGAATGGTATAAAAGTCTTCTAAATGTATAAGGAAAAAATATGGCAGGTGGACAGGATAAAGGAGGGATTCTTAGAGGGGTGGGTAGAACAAAGAAAAGTCAGGTAAGGAGAGAGGCTAAGAAAGAGTATTTTTTTTTGTCATTCTGTTAGTTTCTGTTTATTTTAATTAAAATGTCATCATCCAGAAATAAATGAGGAAGTTGAAAACGATAAATTTCAGAAACAGAGTTCACTGGCAGCTTGGTAAAAATGATATTATGTTCTGGTTTCTATCAAACTTAACATTGACTTATTTCCATTTTAACATGTATAGAAGTTTTGCTCTTTCTCACCCCATCATTTCTACGTACACTACTGTGAAGAAAAAAAAATGGACATAATATATATAAAGCATTTTGCCAACCTAAAAGGCTATATAACTGTCATCTATTATTAGTTGTAAATATGAATAATTTTAATAATTATCAATTTATTATTCTTATTCTCATTACCTAGACTTCTGTATGGATGTTCCCGCTGCTGAGACAGATGGCAACTCCTTCAAACCTTAATAATTGATTTTAAGAGAATCTGCATTCCACCAGATTCACCACCAGTGATGAATCTATACTCCTTTAGTTACCTGACCCTTGACCAACAGAAAGTCTATTGAAAGACCCATAGTCCAAGGCTGTGTAGTATCTGGCAAAGAATGCACTCTATTGGTGAAGCCTTCAAGAACCTAATCTTGGGGCAGTTAGGTGGTGCAGTGAATAGAGTACCAGTACTGGAGTCAGAAGAACCTGATTTCAAATTTGACCTCTTATACTTTCTAGCCATATGACCTTGGACAAGTCACTTAATCCTACTTTCCCTGCCTTTTCCCCTCCAAAAAAACTAAAAAAGGGAAAAAAAAAGCCAAAGAACCCAGTCTCTCTGCTATGAGTTATACTTTTGTTTGGGAAAATTTATGAATGAGTAATGAATGACATACATTTATAGCCAGTGTCCCCCAACTGATGATATTGGAGCCCTATCAAAGTCAATACTCTATAGTAGTAAAAAAAAAATTCCCTCATAGTTTACACTGATTTGGTGACTAAAAATCTGCTCATCTTATGTTTCTCTGCTCTACTTCTTTTGGAGGTTTCTTATGCTTTTCTGTTACATATCTTCTTTTAAACCGTATTGCTTTGGCTTGAAAATCCCTCTTCGGTATAATAGTTTAGGCACTGGTATAATCAACAAATCAGTTTCATGTTTTTCCTCTTTCTCTCTTACCTGTGAGGTCAAATGGCTTTTCTATCCTAACCTCAAACCCACATTTTTTTTCATTTGTTTCCCAAGCCATTTTTATTCCCCAAAAGACATATCTAATATACTACTTCCATTTTTAATATATATGCACCAGTTGCCTTCTCTGCTTTTGAAGCCAACTTGGCCATCTTGATTCTAACGTGAAGAGGACGAACTGCCTCACATGAGAAAAAGGACAACCTCTGTGTCTCTAACCTACTTGACATATTCACTAACTGCTTTGCTAACATGTGTATTAAAAACATGGGGTGTACTTTAGGTTATTCAGTCATGAGACAGTGGTATACAAATACATTCAGGATTAACAACATGGAGATATTTACTTGAACAGGCTTTCCATTCTCATATAAAAATGCCTAATACCTGGATGCAAGGTCAGGGGTGTTGTCATTGACATTCAGTACTAAAATAGTAACAAGAACTTGAGATATTTGACTAGGATTTCCTTTTCATGCTTCTCTTGAGTCTTGTATTTGAAAGTTAGATTTTCTATTCAGCTCTGGTCTTTTTTTTTATAACATATATATGTTCATCTTGTTGCAAAATATACACTCTGCTATGTCAAGGACTATTTTTTTTTTACTTTGGGGGCTTTTTTTTGCTTCTTGGAGATAGGAAAGCTGGGCAATTGGGGTTAAGTGACTTCTCCAAGGTCACACAGCTAATAAGTGTTAAGTGTTTGATTCAGAATTTGAACTCGGATCCTCCTGACCCCAGCACTGGTGCTCTATTAACTGTGCCACCTAGTGGCCCCATATTTTGTTTTCTTATTTGTATCCATAGTGCCTAGCTCATAGGAGGCCTTTAAAAAATGTTTATTGATTGATTTAACTTTGAATAGTGATGTGATCATTTTTAAAATGTTGCTATGTTATTGAAAATTTCACTTTTAAATTTAATTTATTTTTTAAATTAAACAAAATTAATTTTTAAATTAAATTTTGTATTCATTTTTAGTTTACAACATTCATTTCCACAAGATCGGAGTTACAAATTTTCTCCCCATCTTTCCCCTACCCACCACCCCAAAGCAGTGATCCCACTGAATACCCACTCCCCCAATCTTTTCTCTCCTATATCCTCCACCATCCCCCTCTGACTTTCAGGTAGGTCAAGATAGATCTCCCTACCCCAGTGCCTGCATATCTTATTTCCCAGTTGCATATAAAATAATACTAATGATAATAGGAGGCAGCTAGGTGGTACAGTGAATAGAGCACCGGCCCTGGAGTCAGGAGGACCTGAGTTCAAAGCCGGCCTCAGACACACACACACACACACACACACACACACACACACACACACACACATACACACACACACAAAACCAGCCATGTGACCTTGGGCAAGTCATTTAACCCTAATTGCCCTCCAAAAAAAAAGCAAAAAAAAATAATGATAATAATAATATATTTTTTAAAACATTTTATTTTAAAATCTTGAATTCTAGATTCTTTCCTTTCTTCCCTCCTTACCCACCCTTACTGGGAATATAAGCAATTCAATATATGTTGTACATTTGTAGTTATGAAAAACATTTCCATAGGGATATACTGTGAAATACTGACTATATTTCCCTCCATCCTATCCCACTCCCGACTTGTTCAATTTTCTACTTTGACCCTGTTCCTTTTCAAAAGTGTGTGCCTCTAACTATCCTCCACCCCCCCCATTTGCCCTCCCTTCTATCATTCACTCTCATATCCCTGCCCCACTACTTTCCTGTAGGGTAAGATATATCTGATTGAGTATGTATGTTATTCCCTCCTTAAGCCAAATTCAATGAGAGGAATGTTGACCCATTCCCTTTTGCCTTCCTGTTCTTCCCCTCCATCATAACAAGTTTTTCCTTGCCTCTTTTATATTAGATAATTTACCCTATTTTGTCTCTCCCTATCTTCTCTCATATTCCTCTCTCACCTCTTAATTTTTTTAGTTCCTTGACACTTTTTATTTTTTTATTTAATTTTTTTTAAAATTTATTTTCTTGTTTACATCATTCATTTCCACAAGATCTTGAGTTACAAATTTTCTCCCCTTCTTTCCCCTACCCCAACCCCAAAACAGTGATCCCACTCGAAAACCCCTCCCCCTGATCTGTTCTCTTTTATGTCCTCCTCCAATGCCCCCCTAACTTTCTGGTAGGGCAGGGAGGGTCTCCCCAGTTTCTGCATGTCTTAATTCCCAGCTGCATGTAGTTAATAATTATTTATATATATATATATATATATATATATATACATATATACATACATACATACATAAGTTGGTTTAGTTTTTTTTAACATTTGATTGTAGAGCTTTAAATTCTAGATTCTTTTGGTTCCTCCTTGTCACCCAC
>JAQQSW010016702.1:0-11617 GCA_028646575.1 Pseudocheirus occidentalis | reverse complement strand
CTTCAAGAAATCCTCAAAGAAAATTGTCCTGACGTTTTAGAATCAGAGGGCAAAATAGAGCTTAAAAGAATTCACAAATCACCTCTTCAAAAAGATCTCCAGGGGTGGCTAGGTGGCACAGTGAATAGAGCACTGGCCCTGGAATCAGGAGTACCTGAGTTCAAATCCGGCCTCAGACACTTAACACAAAAAACTAGCCGTGTGACCTTGGGCAAGTCACTTAACCCCAACTGCCCTCCAAAAAGCAAAAAAAAAGATCTCCAACAGGAACCTCCTAGAAATGTTATTGCCAGGTTCCAGAATACCCCATTAAACACAGGCTTCCAATAGAAAACCATTTGAATACTATACAAAAATACAGAAGCACTATCAGAATAACCCAGGATCTGGCAGCTTCTACACTGAGGGATCATAGGGCCTGGAATACGATATTTTGAAGATTAAGGGAGCTGGGATTAAAACCAAGAATCAACTACCCAGCAAAATTGAGCATATTATTCCAGGGGAAAATATGGTCATTCAATGAGGTGGAGGACTTTCAAGCATTCTTGCTGAAAAAAACAGAACTGAGCAGAAAATGTGACAATCAAACACAAGAAGCATGAGAAGGTAAACATGGGAAAGAAATCATAAGGAACTTGTCAAAATTGAATTATTTACATGCCAATATGGAAAAAAGATAATAGTAACTCATTAAACTTTTCTTAACATGAAGACAGGTGAAGGGAACACAAATGTATATATACATGCTTACACATATGTCCATATAGGAGGCTATATATGTGTATGAATACATACCTGAGCATGTGTGTATATGTGTATATAGAGAGTATAGGATGAATTTAATACGAAGGGATGATACTTTAAAAGGCAAAATTCTGAGGTGGGAGAGGACTAGAATGAGAGGTGCCAGGGGGAGACAAAATGGGGTTAAATATCCCATATAGAAGCAAGGGATAACTGTTACGACTTTACTTTCAATTACTCTCATTGAATTTGGCATAGGGAAGAAATGGCATAAACTCTAAACTGGGTACCATGCCACACAGGAGAGTAGGGGGCATGGGGATGAGATGGTGGATGATGGAGGGAAGGGCAAGGTCTGCAGGAGGGATGCTGGAAGCACACACTTCAGTAAAGGGACAGAGACAGGGTAGAGAACAGAACGGTGGGGGGGGGAGGGATAGGAAGGAGAGGCAGATGATCACTGTCACAATATGTCCACTATGAGATATCCTGTATAATCACACAGCCACAGCCTGTATTGAATTGATTGTCCTTCCAGTGGGGGTGGGGGACAAGGGAGGAATCAAAAGAATCTAGAATTTAAAGTTCTGCAATACCTGCAAACTAGGAGTTAAGATATACAGGGGCTGGGATAGAAGACCCACCCTGCCCTACCAGAAAGTAAGAGAGCAGAGCAGGGGAGGGGCTTTACAAGTGGGATTGCTGTTTTAGAGTTGGGGCAGGGGAAAGACTGGGAGAAAATTTGTAATTCAAATATGTCATGAAAATGAATGATGTAAACAAGAAAACAAATTTTAAAAACTTCATTGTAGCAATATTTGCAAAGTACATTATATACATTAAATTCTTGGACCTTTACCAAAATTCTGTGAAGTTGATGGCATGCTTAGGTTTTAGCTCCATTTTACATATATATATATATATTAAACATTTGATTATAGAACTTTAAATTCTAGATTCTTTCCCTACCTCTCTCATCACCCACCCCCACTGGAAGGACAAGCAATTCAATACAGGCTGTACATGTGTAATTACACAGAACTTCTCCACAATGGACATACTGTGAGAGACTGATTATATATCCCTCCTTCCTATCACACCCCAACCCCTTGTTCTCTTCTCTACCCTGTCCCTGTCCCATTACAGAAGTGTGTGATTCCAGCAGCCCTCCCCCCCAAGCCTCTCCTCCCCTGCATCATCCCACCTCTAATCCCCATCCTCCCTACTCTCCTGTGTGGCAAGATACCCAGTTTAGAGTTTATGTCATTCCTTCCCTAAGCCAAATTCAGTGAGAGTAAGGTTGACCCTTTCCCTTTTGCCTTCCTGTTTTTCTCCTCCATTGTAAGAATTATCCCTGGCCTCTTCTATGTCAGATGATTAACCCTATTCTGTCTCGTTAGGTCTCCTCTCATTCTAATCCTCTCCCACCTCAGAATTACACTTATTAAAGTATCATCCCTTCCTATTCTACTGATCCTGTGCCTTCTATGTACACATATATACACATACTCAGATATGTGTTTATATGCATATATAAACCCTCCTATATAGACATATGTGGAGGTATATATAAATACACATTTGTATTCCTTCGCCTATCCTCATACTGAGAAAAGTTTCATAAGTTACAATTATCATTTTTCCATGTTGGCATGTAAATAGTTCAACTTTGATACGTTCCTTATGATTTCTTTTCCATGTTTACCTTCTCATGCTTTTTGTATTTGAGTGTCACATTTTCTATTCAGTTATGGTTTTTTCAGCAAGAATGCTTGGAAGTCCTCCACCTCACTGAATGACCATATTTTACCCTGGAACATTATACTCAGTTTTACTGGGTAGGTGATTCTTGGTTTTAATCCTAGCTCCCTTGATCTTGAGAATATCATATACCAGTCCCTTTGATCTCTCAATGTAGAAGCTGCCAGATCCTGGGTTATCCTAATTGTGTTTCCATAATATTCAAATTGCTTCCTCTTAGCAGCCTGTAATATTTTCTCCTTGATCTGGGGACACTGGCACCTGGCTATAACATTCCTTGGAGTTTTCTTGTTGGGATCTTTTTCAAGAGGTGATTGATGAATTCTTTCAAGTTCTATTTTGCCCTCTGATTCTAAAATATCAGGGCAATTTTCCTTGCTGGGATGAGCCCTCCCTGCCGAGCTGCCTTCATTGGAAGATGCATTTTCTGGGGATTTTTGGTGAGTTTTGGAGCCCTAAAATTTGTTTAGCCATATTTTATGGGTATTTGAGGTGGCTATCTGTGAGCTGTGGCATTTTCCCGGTTCTACACTGCCATCTTGGCTCCACCCATCCAACAATCTTCTTTCAATGCATCTCAAAATGAAAGGAGGCTTAGCCAATACCTGGAGGTTCAAAACTACAACCTGATAGTGACCTCAGAGGGCATCTACTTCATCAGAAGTTATAGCGAAGCTGATTTTTTTTAGAAAATCAACTGCTGTGAATAGAGTGTTGGCTTTCAAGTCAGGTAGTTCTGAGTGCAATAGTGCCCCAAACACTTGCTATCTGGGTGACAGTGAAAAGGTTATCCATAAAGAGGGTTAAAGTTGCTCAAGACCCCAGAATACCAACACGCTAGGTTCTGCTGAAAGAATTCCACTCAAGTCTTCTCTCAGTCAAAGAAAAGTAAAGTTTATTAAAAATTCATTAAAAGTTCACCATATTGGATAGACTCTTAAGGAGCCTAGGTATCTGTAAGACTTGCATTGGGCAAGCAGGCCAGAATCATCTGACACAGAGTAAGTCTAGGTAAGTCTAGTAAGGACTAGGCTAGTAACAGAGGTTTGTGCCCACCCACAATGAAAAACTTATGGCCTCTGCAAATGCCTCATCAAGTGGGAAGATTTAATCAGACTTCAGGGGGTTTCCCAGAGCCTGTACCTCAATGATTCAAGGAGAGCTCAAGGGAGCACCCAGAGCCTATACCTTAACATTAGGACAAATTCAATTAATATCTCTCAGCCTCAGCCTCCTCTGTGAAATGTGATTTGGAATAACACATACCTCACAGGGATGTGGTAAGCATCCAATGAGGTAAGAAATAAAATGCACTTCCCAAAATTTCAAAGCATCCTGAAAATGCTAACTAGGATTATGATGCAGGTGACTCAAAGCAAGTAATTTTTCAAGTTTCTCTACCAATAGTAACAGGCATCTCATCTAAGATTGAGTGTCTCTAAGAGTTTTCTGAGGCAATGAGATGATAAATGTTTTTCCTAAGGCAACACACCCAAATGTGATCCAGGAAAGGATTTGAATCTTCCTGATTCCTGTCCACTCAGTTTCTCAGGCTGGAGTCCTGAGGAAGGGATCAAATGTCTGCCTTGTGGCCTGGCCCAGGCACCCAACCACTCTGATCCCCTGGAAGCTAAAGGTAAAACCCTTAGCTTAGAACAAAGGAATCTGGAAAACCTTGATGTACTTGATGGGGTCATGGGACATGAACACCTAAAAGAAAATGACTATGTCCTTGAAATCAGTCCAGTTCCTGAATTTTCCCAAACATTTAAGTAGCCCAGATCATTGCTGCCTCTATCCAAGGCATCTAGTCCACCTTGATTACTTAATTAGCTTACTTACCTCTCCTTAATCTCATCTAAATTTTCTGACAGTCTTTTGAAAAAATACCAACTTTACCCCCATTAAATGGCACAGATTCTTAAAATCTCACCCACTTGTATTGGTGTCACAAATACCAGAGATTCACTAGTAATCTGCCCACCAGGCTGGTATTATAATAAAACCCTGCTACTTTGACTGAAGGTGAAATTATTTCGAGGCAGGCCCCCCCTTACCCTTATATTTTAGGGTTCCTAGCATCCCAAACCACAACATACTGACCTAGGCTTTGTCCAAGCATTCTGTAATATTGCATGCATAAATAAATTATTTCTATTCCTAAGAGATTTCAGGATTTAGTGGTGCAAATAGAATGAAAAATAGGGAAACTTTATCTTTCCTATTCTATCCTCTAATCTGGGCAAGAAGCAGTTAACAATGCCCAAGTATTCTTTCATCTTCCTCTTCATAGTTGGAAGAAGAAGCAGAAGGAGAAACAGAAGCACCATTTTCATTAGGCAGCTCCATGTTACCAAGAAGCACTTACCAGAGACTGAAAGATTCTGCTCACAGAAAATGGGAGTTAGGTTTTCTCCCACCATTTAGAAGTTCACATCCATTACATTACTACTGGGACCCAAATGGGAGGAGAGAAGAAAGCACTGTAGCACAAATGAAGTCCTATTTATACTATGTCTTCCTTCCAAGGCTAGAGATACATCAAAGACAAGTGAAAAGCGAGATAAGAATCTGAACCAAATTAACGTTACTGAAAGAGAGCATATCTTTGGGAAATTTTAAACTAGAATGCTTTACCTAGATTGTCACTGTGTCTGGAAGAGACAAACACTTAAGAGTTAAGTGCCCTTATATGGCCAACCCCTTCCCCATTTAGGCACTCCAAGTATATACAACCCATATGCACATCAGGGATTCACAATCAGGATCTGCAATTCCTCCCCCATGCCCCCAGGTAATAAAAGAAGCCTATCAAAGGTGGAGGAGAATATTTGACTATTTAATGATCCCTTTGAAATTAGTTAAATAATTAATTTCTAATGTGCCAAAGGGGGTAGCCAGGTAGCACACTGGACAGGATAACTGGCCTGGAGTGAGGAGTACACATCTTCCTGAGTTTAAATCTGCCCTTGGACATTTAGTAGTGGTATGAGCCTGGGCAAGTCTCTTTACCCTGTTTGCCTCAGTTTCCTCATTGGTAAAATGAGCTTGAGAAGTAAATGACAAGTCAATTACTTTGGCAAGAAAACCTCAAAAGGGTCGCAAAGTGTAAGACCTGAATGAACAATGAAACTATGTATAAGCACTGTAAATACCCGAATTTATTTCATTCTATACTAAATAGGGCAAAAAAGAAAGTTTACTGTAATTTAAGCGGTAAAGGACTAGAAAAGGTTGAAATCTATGGACCTCATAGAATTGTGATGAATGCTAGGAAAAATTAAACAGGAGTACAGGACCACTGTGCCTTGTGTGTTTTTAAAAGTAGAATAAACTAATTTATTCTATAAATATGTGAACAGAGTATAAGAGAATTTTAAAAATTGGAAATATTCCCCTCAACTTACTGTGTAGAATAGGGAGTCTTGTCTTTATGATGAAGTAGCTGATGATCATCTTCCTCCAAGAAAGGCAGGAAATTGAAGAACCATAGTCAGGATTGTGGGACAAAAATTCCTCCTTAGAGAAATGCTCAAAGAAAGAAAAACAACAAGCACAGAGATTAGAGTATACTGAACAGAGAGTCATGAGACCAATCTTTGTTCCAGGAAGTGAGAGGCCAGGAGAAAAGAAGGGTGTGAAAGACTCCATGGAAGGAATAAAGAGGAATTCATAAATGAGGGAGCCCAGGAGAATATTGTAAGATATGAGAGTACCGGAAGATCATTCCAGGTACACGGCAACCCTGGGCACAGGGTGCTTCACTCTATGGTTCAGTGACCCAGGATAGGTTTGTAGATAGTAATCCTCTTCCTTCTTGACACAGAAAAGCAGGAACACATAAGTGCAGGTGTCCTCATTCCTCCCTCTTTTCCTCCTCAAACATGGGGTATAGATCCCCAGTATCCACTGACATAGCTGAGTCACATCCACCTCCCAGTACTGTCTGCCTGAGCTGAAGGCCTGCTCAGCAAGGGCAGCATGGAAATCATAGTTTTCAGGGTGCCTGGTCCCCAACTGCCAACCTTCTCCAGCCTTCACACTCCTAGGAAACTCAGAAACTATCACATCAGAATTGCCTGATGAAGTACCCATTTTGATATCTACTCTGAATCAACTGAGCATCTTCATCATGCCTGGGGTGGGGTATTCTCTCAGTACTAGGGTAAAGCCTTGGCCATTTGGGACATCACTCCCCCACTCCTTCCCAGCAACTGCTTGATTTCCCATAGCAGATATACATTGGGCAGTTGGCCTGCTCCATGAAGCTCTAGTATGAATTCCTGGAGGGTGTGCACATGCTGGGACAGTCTGTACTGCTCTGTTCTTTTCTCTTGTTTCATCCTCTGAAGGCATCTGGAGACTTTCTCCATCAGGAATTAGTGCAGCTTGTTATATTCTCCTGTGACCATCGAGTGCCAGTTGACAGGAAGTGCACTTCCCCAAAAAGAAGTTTCTCAACTTCCTCAACATGTTTAAGATTCTATCCCTCACTTCCCTCACCCTATGTGAAGCAAAGTGAGAACATGAACCAAACTACAGAATCCAGTTTGGGGGACAAAATGGATCAAAGCATGGAAAAGGAGGAAGAAAAAACAATCAGAACTCCCACACCAAAAGACTCCAAGATACATGAAGATTGCCTACAAGCCATAGATCAGCTTAAAAAGGACTTTGAAAATTTTCTCAGAAAATAAGAGAAGTGGAGGAAAAATTGGGAAGAGAAAAGAGAAAGATGCAAGAAAATCTTTAAAAGAGAGTCAACAACCTGACTGAAGAAAATAAAACCTTAAAAAATGAAATAACTCTAATGGAAAAAGTATCCCAAAAAGCCAGAGAGGAAAAGAATGCCTTAAAAAGGTGAATTTTCCAGAAGTAAAAGAGCTCAAAAGCATTCTGAAGAGAATAATTATTTCAGAATTAGAGTGGAGCAAACGCAAGAAAATGACTTTATGACAAATCAAGGTAAAATTAAACAGATACAAACAAATGAAAAACTAGAAGGCAATGTGAAATATCTCCTTGAAAAAAAACCACTGACCAGGAAAATAGATCCAGGAGAGACAATTTAAAAATCATTGAACTACCTGAAAGCCATGATCAAAAAAAGAGCTTAGATAGCATCGTTCAAGACATTCTCAATGAAAATTGCCCTGCTCTTTTAGAACCACAGGACAAAATAGAACTTGAAAGAATTCATCAGTCACCTCTTGAAAAAGATCCCAAAAAGAAAACTCCTAGAAATGTTATAGCCAGGTTCCAGAGGCCCCTGATCAAGGAGAAAATATTGCAGGCTGCCAAGAGGAAGGAATTGGAATACTGTGAAAACACAATTAGGATAACCCAGGATCTGGCAGCTTCTACATTGAGGGATCAAGGGGCCTGGACTATGATATTCCAGACATCAAGGGATCTAGGAATTAAAAAGAGAATCACCTACCCAGAAAAATTGAGTGTAATCTTCCAGTGGAAAATATGGTCATTCAGTGAGGTGGAGGACTTTCAAGCATTCTTGCTGAAAAAAACAGAACTGAACAGAAAATTTGACATTCAAACACAAGACACATGAGAAGGTAAACATGGGAAAGAAATCATAAGGAACTTAACAAAGTTGAACTATTTACATGTCAACATGGAAAAAGCAATAATTGTAACATAGGAAACTTTTCTCAGTATGAGATTGGTAAAGGGAATACAAATGTATTTTTATGTATAACTCCATATGTGTCTATATAAGAAGATTTACATATGCATATAAACACATATCTGAGTATGTGAATACATGTGTACATAGAGGGCACAGGATCAATTGAATAGGAAGGGATGATACTTAAAAAGGTGAAATTCTGAGGTGGGAGAGGATTAGAATGACAGGAGATAGGAAGAGACAGAATAGTGTTAATCATCTAATATAGAAGAGGCCAGGGATAATTGTTACAATGGAGGGGAAGAAAAGGAGGGCAAAAGGGAAAGAGTCAACCTTACTCTCATTGAATTTGGCTTAGGGAAGAAATGATATAGACTCTAAACTGGGTATCTTGCCACACAGGATAGTGGGGGGAATGGGGATGAGAGGTGGGATGATGGGGGGGGAGGCAGAGTGGGGGATGGCTGCTGGAGTAACACACTTCTGTAAAAGGAAAGGAACAGGGTAGAGAATAGAACAAGGGGTTGTGGTGGGATAGGAAAGAGGGACAGATAATCAGTCTCTCACAATATGTCCACTGTGGAGATGTCCTGCGTAATTACACATTCTCAATGAAAATTGCCCTGCTCTTTTAGAACCACAGGACAAAATTGGGAAGAGAAAAGAGAAAGATGCAAGAAAATCTTTAAAAGAGAGTCATATATTGAATTGCTTGTCCTTCCAGTGACGGTGGGTGACAAGGGAGGAACTGAAAGAATCTTTAATTAAAAGTTATATTATAAAATGTTACATAATAATAATAATAATAATAATAATAATTATTATTATTATTATTATTAACTACTTGCAACTGGGAATTAAGATATACAGAGGGTGGAGTAGGGAGACTCTCCCTGCCCTACCAGAAATTTAGAGAGCAGATCAGTGGAGGCGCATTACAGTGGGATCAACGTTTTGGGGTTTCCATAAAGGAAACATGGGGAGAAAATGTGTAATCCAAAAGTCTCATGAAGATGAATAATGTAAACAAATTCAAACGGTTGTTCAAATAAAAGATATCCTACAAGAAGAAAAAAGTTCTATTACCAAATGTTGAATATAAACAAATACTATTATTATTATTAACTATGTGAAACTGGGAATTAAGATATACATGCACTGAGGGAGGAGACACATCCTGCCCTGCCAGAATGTTAGAGGGCCAATGGAGGAGGACATAGGAGAGAGCAGATTGGGTGAGGGGATTTGCACTGGGTTCCCTGTTTGGGGTATGAGAGTAGGGGAAAGATGGAGAGAAAATTGGTAACTCAAAATCTCATGGAAATGAATGATGTAAATAAGAAAAAAGAAAATAATTGAAAAAAGACAGGAAGTAAAACATCAATCAGACAGGTAGAGGAAAAACTGGAAAGAAAAATGAGAGTGATGGAAGAAAATATTGAAAAAGGAGTCAAGAGCATAGTAAAGGAGGCACAAAAAATAAGTAGTGAAGAAAATAGTACCTTAAAAAACAAAATATGCCAAGTGGTAAAAGAAGCTGTAAAATCCAATGAGAAAAGAATGCCTGGAAAAGCAAAATTGGCCAAATGGAATAAGATATAAATTCAATGAAGACAAATACCTCCTTAAAAAGAATAATTGACCAAATGGAAAAGGAAGCAAAAAAGATCACTGAAGAAAAGAAGTCATTAAAAGTTAGAATTGGGCAAGTGGAAGGTCATGACTTTATGAGATATCAAGTAACCATCAAGCAAAATCACAAGAATGAAAACAAATGAAAATGTGAAATAGGTCTCATTTGACCTTATTCTCATCAGACTTGGTTCAAAGAGGGAATGATATACTTACTAAGTTGGGTGTAGAAATCTCTCTTACTTTTCAGGGAAGTAGGAAGAGAAGGGAATAAGAGAAGGGGAGAGTTAATATAAGGAAGGGAAGTGTGAGAAAGATAAAAATCAGGAGCAAAACACATTGGAAAATGGACAGGGTAAAAGTAGAGAGAGACACTGACTAGCAATGTGACCCTGGGCAAGTCACTGAATCCCCATTGCCTCACAAAAAAGTAAAGAGAGAGGAGTATAAACAGGATGGAGGGAAATACATAACTGGTAATCATTAGTGTGAAAACCAATTTCTCTGATAAAGACTCCATTTCTAAAATATATAGAAAAGAGTAAAATGTATAGAAATAAGAGTAATTCCTCAACTAATCAATTGTAAAACTGTGTGAAAAAGCAGATTTCAGACAGTAATCAAACCTATGTATTGTCTTATGAATAAAATGCTCTAAATCACTATTGATATGTGAAATGCAAATTAAAACCACTCTGAGCTACCTCCCCATACCTGACAGATTGGTTAATGTGACAGAAAAGGGAAATTACCAATGTTGGAGGGGTGAGGGAAAATTTAAACACTGAAATACTATTGGTGAAGTTGTATATTGATTCAACCACTCTGCAGAGAAATTTGGATATATTCCCAAAGAGCTATAAAACTATGCCCTTTGGCCAAACAGCACCACTTTGAGATCTGTACCAGAAAGAGATTTCAAAAGAATAAAAGAAAAGGGATTATGTGTCCAAAAATATTTGTAGGGACACTATTAGTGGTGATCTTAGTAGTGTTCTTTGATAAATTAGGCCTGAAACTCAGCTATACTATCTATTGAATGGGAATTCACAAGTAAAATCACTACTGACAAAGACATTTCAAATTTGTGAAGTTAATACTAATATTATTTGTTCTTGCCACAGATTATTATGTCAAAATACATTTTTCCTTTTTTCAAAAAAATTGATGTAACTAAAACTTACACCAATGTATTTAATTAAATAAAGCATCAATAACAATGTGAATTAAAATGAGCGATTAAATTAATAAAACTTTTAAAATAAAAATAAAACAAGCATTTCTCCTTTTCTATTTTATTTGAATTATTTTAAGTTTTTGGTGTGTGTCTCTGTGGGTGTGTGTCTATGTGTGTGTCTCTGAGTCTCTGTGTATACTCAGTAAAAGTCAATTTTCACTGTTAAAACAAAAAAGAAAATCCATTGAGGTAAACCTCCATGTTTTCACAGCATTCCTCCTCAAAGACACAAGAGCTCTCAGTTGGGTGAGTTCAGTCCAACCAAAGGACTCCAGCAGAGGTGTGAACTCTGGGGACCTCGGGGCTGCTGCACCCAGCAAAGGTTAACACCTTGAACTGCAGGATTCCAGGTCAGAGGACTTCACACCTTCTCTGGGAGGCCCTGAAGGGGCAAGTCTAACTCCTATTAAAGGAGAAGGGCTTCCTGACCCTCAGAAGCACTGCCTTGAGTAGAGCTGAAGTCTCTTCATCTCAGCTGCTGGAGAAAAGAAGCAACAGAGAGAGAAGAATGGCTGTACCTATAGAAAAGCTGCTGGAATTACAGAGGGAAACCACCTGTGGCATTTGTAGGCGCTACTTCTCTGAGCCAGTCA
>JAQQSW010016701.1:0-11617 GCA_028646575.1 Pseudocheirus occidentalis | reverse complement strand
AATTAAGATATACAGGGGCTGGGGTAGGGAGACACTCCCTGCCCTACCAGAAAGTTAGAGAGCAGACCAGGGGAGGAGCTCTACAGTGGGATCGCTGTTTTGGGGTTGGGGTAGGGGAAAGACGGGGAGAAATTTTGTAGTTCAAAAATCTTATGAAAATGAATGTTGTAAACCAGAAAGAAATAAAATTTATTATATAAAAAAACAAAAACAAAATTAAGGTTTGAGAGGGGAATGTACCGGGAGAAAGGGAAAGGGAGAGGTAGAATAGAGTAAATTATCTTATATAAAAGAGGCTAGAAAAAGCTTTTATAGAGAAGGTTAAGATGGGGGAGATGAGGGAGAGTAAGTGAACCTTTCATCAGAATTAGCTCAAAGAGTGAATACCATTCACACTCAATTAAGTATGGAAATCTATTTTACCTTTAAAGAAAAGTAGGAGGGAAAGGGGATAAGTGGATCTTGGGAGAGTGATAGAAGGTAAAACATATTGGGGGAGAGGGTAGTCAGAAGCAAAACACTTTTGAGGAGGGATAGGGTGAAAGTAGAGAAAGAATAGAATAAACAAGAGGGAGAATAGGATGAGGGAAATACAGTTAGCAATGGTAACTGTGAAAAATTTTGAAGTAAGTTTCTCTGATAAAGGCCTCATTTTTCAAACACATAGAGAACTGAATCAATTTTATAAAAGTAAGTGCCCAATTGATAAATGATCAAAAGATAGGAACAGTTTTCAGATGAAGTATCTATAGCCATATGAAAAAATGTTCTAACTCACTACTGATTAGAGAAATGAAAATTAAAATAATTCTGAGGTATGACCTCATACCTATTAGAATGGCTAGTAGGTTGGGAAAGATAAATGACAAATGTTGCAAAGGATGTGGGGAAAATGAGATGTTAATATGTTGGTGGAGTTAGGAACTGGTTCAATCATTCTGTAGAGCACTTTGGAATTATATCCAAAGAGTTAGCAATACCACTACTAAGTCTATATCCCAAAAGAGATAAGAGACAAAAAATAAAAGGATCTATGTGTACAAAAATATTTATAGCAGCTCTTTTCTGGTGGCAAAGAAGTGGAAATTGAGGTGATGTCCAACAAATGGAGAATGGCTGAACAAATTGTGCTATGTAGTTATGATGGAATACTATTGTGCTATAAGATATTTTGGTTAGGATGATCTCAGAAAAACCTGGAAAGACATGAGCTGATGGAAAGTGAAGGGTACTGTGTATAAAGTGCCAGCAATACTGTATGATCAACTGTGAATGACTTAGCTATTCTCAGTAATAAAATGATCCAAGACAACTCTGAAGGACTTATGGTAAAAAATGTTATCCATACCCAAAGGAAGAACTGATGGTATCTGACTACAAACTGAAATATACTTTTTTTACTTTATTTTTCTTGAAGGTTTGCATTGGGTTTTTTTTGGTCTATGTAAATGTTTTGCATCACTATACATATATGGTCTATATAGAATTGCTTGCCTTTTCTACGAGCATGGGGATTAGATGGGAGGGAGAGAATTTGGAACTCAAAGTTTTTGAAACAAATGTTAAAAGTTGTTTTTAGCACATAACTGTGGAAAAATAAAATACTGAACTATCAAAGCAAGGCCATTGTCGCTGGATTGTAGAATATGGAAAGTAGTAAAGTATTAGAATACTTAATATTATGAAGAAATATTGTGTCAAGATACACCTGTGAAAGTAAACTCAGAAGAAGAGAGTAATACCATAACAGGTAGAGACAGATTTTTGGAGGAAAAGCAGGCTTAATCTCACAGATTAGAGGAATACCTGGAAGAAATAGAGTAATAGGTAAAAAAAATTGAATTATAAGTTAAATAAGAAGAAATTCTTTCTATAAGAAGGAATTGGAAGGAGAATAAATAACACAACAGAAAATTGATGTTTTATCCATGTAATGGACTCCCTCAAGAACTCAATAACTACATGAGACAGTAAGAAACAGTAACACAAAATCAAATGATTGGAAAAAGAGAAGGAAATAAGAGAATTTTAGTATAAAAAAACAACTAGCTTGGATAACAAGTTAAAGAGAGATAATTCAAGAACCATCAAACTTCCTGAAAACAATAACAAAAAAAAAAAAGACTGGATATCACGTGCCTAGAAATTGTAAATTAAAACTACTCATCTTTCCTAGAATCAAAGGGCAAAGTGAAAATGGTCATCTCTTGAAATAAAATCTAAAATGAAAACTAGGAATATCATGCTAAAATCCAGAGCTTCTAGGTCAAAATAAAAAAAAAATACTTTGAGAAGAAGAAATTCAAGTATCAAGGACCTTCAATGGATTGTTACATTTGGCAACAAATACTCTAACAGAAAGAAATTCTTGGAATACAATATTCTAAAAGGCAGAAAATAAAGGCGTACAACTGATACTATCTTACTCTCTAAGACCTAGTATAACTATACACAGGGGGAAAATAGTTCTTTAATGGAATAGAGGATTTTCAAGCATTCCTATCTTAAATTGCAAATGCAATAGCAAAAAGAAGGCTCTAGAGGTAAATATACTTGAGTAACTGGAAGAGGCCAAATAATGTTGAATTACTTATATTCTAATAAAGGGAAAAGAGATGTTTCCCTTCAAAATCCTAATACAGTCAAGGATTCCAGAGGGAATGAAATAAGATAAACAGAGGAACTGGGGGTGGAGTGGGGTTCGGTTTTAATGGTCATAAGAGAAGAAAGAAAAATAAAGGAAAAGGGAATACACTAAGGAAGAAGTGAGAAAGAAGGCTATGGAACTCTTTAGGTCTCATAATTGGGATATGCAAGGAGATGACTATAAAATTATGGAGGAAAAGGAGGGAGTACTGAGCATTGGATGGACTTAAATTCATCTTAAATAGACAAAGGAGTGTTAAAAATACTTATGTGTGTGTGCACATATACAAAATTTGTTGTAGTAATACATTAAACTAGATGGGAAACAGGTAGTAAGAGGGAAAGAAGAATTTGAGATGGAGTCAGTAGAGTCAGAGAGGGAGTAGACAAAACAAAATAAACTCGAACTTTGGAGAGTAGATCATTAAAAAATGAATTAAAATGAAAGAAAGTACAAGAATCAGCAATGGGGGTCTGAGTGAAGGAAAGAGTGGAGGAGCAGCAAAATGGAAGTCAATGGATTCAAATACTGCTCACTAGTGTTGATAACATTATTTCTCTTTTACCATCCTCTTCCTCTTTGTAAAGAGGTGCTGGGAAATAAAGGGGAAAGGATAAGTGTATATATTAGAGGAGAATATACAAGTATCAATCGTGACTATAATATGAGTTACATGGACTTATCCATAAAACAGAAGAGGATAGCAAAATGGATCAGGGAAGAGAATTCAACATGTTATTGACAACAACAAAACTTGAAACGTAAAGATTCACATGGAGTCAAAATGGGAGTCTAGAGCAGAATTTATTATGCTTTAGGCAAAAAGTTATGGTTGATACAATTTCAGACAAGGCAACAGTAAATATAGACAGGGTTAAAAGAGATAGAAAGGGAAACTATATTTTGCTTAAAGGCACCACAGATAATGTTAATAATATCAATATTTAATATTTATGTAATAAATTCTATAAAATGTACAAAGATCAATTGATTCTAATATTATATAAACTTTGCAAATACAAAAAAATGGTTTTGATACCTGAAGAAGAGAGGTAGAAGCAAGAGATAACTATAGATCAATTTAATAATAGTATCTATACAAAAATAGTAAATTATTTAGTACCATAAAAAAGAGAATACTTTATAGAGCTATTAAAAATTACAATATTCAACTGAAGAAACAAAAGTCCAAGAGTCTCAGTGGAAAACATTTTTAAAAGTGGAAAGGAAGAAGAAAGGAACAGCAAAGGATGCTAGGAATACCATATCCCAAACTATACTACAAAGCACAAATCATTAAAATTATTTGGTAGTGTTTAAAAAATAGAACAGTTGTTCAGTGAGGCAGATTAGGAGCACAAGATCTAGAAGTAAACAGATATAGTAACACAGTGTTTGATAAACTCCAACTATTGGGATAAGTACTCAGTACACAACAAAAACTTCTGGGAAACTAAAAAGCAATCTGACAAAAACTATGTTTAGAATGAGGATTTTTAGTATTTTTGTTGTCATGTGCCCTTTTGGCAGTCTAGTTAAGCCTATGGACCATTTCTCAGAAAAATATTTTTAAATGCATAAAATAAAGTACATAGTGTTTTAAAGGGAATCAATTGTATTAAAGTAGTTACCAAAATTTTAAAACAAAACAAACTGATTTTATAGATCCCAACATAAGAAACCTTGATTAAACCAACTTCTCACACCATATGCCACAATGAGCTCCAAGTGGATACATGACTACAGAAGGTCACATCAAAAACAAATAAGAGGAAAAGAGAAGGTGCTATCTTTCCCAACTGCAAACAGCGAAAGAGTTATCTACCGAACAAGAGATAGAGGAGATCAAAGGAGATAAGATGAATAATTTTGACTACATCAAATTGAAAAACTTTTTTACAAGCAAAATCAATACAGTCTGAATTAGGAAAACAGTTAACTGGGGGAAGGGAAAAGGAGAAATCTTTGCTATAGGTTTCTCCAATAAAATTCTGATATCCAAGATAAATAGGGAACTGATTCAAGTATACAAGAACAAGAGCCATTTCCCAGTAAATAAATAGTCAAAAGGTATATATCTATGTAGTTCTCAAAAGAAGAAATGAAAGCTATTAACAACCATTAAAAAATACTCTGTCATTAGAAATGCAAATTAAAACAGTTCTGAGTTTCTACTATAAATTCATTAAATTAAAGATGAGAACAAAGGAAAATGACTATCATTGGAGATGATGTAGGGAGAGGATGTGGACAGATATGTGAATTAGTTCAACCATTTTAGAATTCAGTTTGAACCTATGCCCAAAAGATTGCTAAACTGTGATCCAGTGATATCATTACTAAGTTTATGCAACAAAAAGATAAAGGCTTCATATATGCAAAAAATTTTATAGCAACACTTTTTGTTGTATCAAAGAACTGGAAATTAAGGGGATGAGGCCATCAAGTTAGGAATATCTAAACAAATTGTGATACATGAATATAGTGGAATATTATTGCTCTGTAAGAAACAAGTAATGGCATATGATTGTGATGAAATACTACTGTGCTATAAAAAATGATAAGTTCAGTGATTTTAGTAAAACATGAAAAGATTTGCATGAAATAATGACGGGTGAAATGAGCAGAACCAAGAGAACACTGTATACAGTAACAGCAATACTGTTTTAAGAATGGCTTTGAGCGAAAAAGTTATTTTGATGTTTATAAATATTCAAATTAACTATAAAGGACATTTGAAGAAAGATGCTATCTGCATTCAGAGGAAAAAACCTGATAAATAGATATATAGAACAATTTTACATAAGTATACATATATGTATATGTGTATATATGTGTGTGTGTATATATTTATATACACACCTATTTGTGTCTAATGGTAGCCATTTCTAAGGCACAGAGTGGGGGGGAGGAAAAAAAGAAATTTACATAATAATTTTGTTGTACAGTTGAAAAGAATAGCAAGTTGTATGAAGTAGATTTGCAGTTTCATATGTAATCATAATTTTTATTGTACTATGCTATGGAAATGCTTGTTTTATCCCAAAAATAAAAATTTTTTAAATTAAAAAAAATTACATAAAGGACAGATTCAGAGAAACCTGGGAAGACTTGTAGCAATTGATGCAGAATGGAGTAAGTAGATGCATGAGTACAATTTATACATACACTAACTACATCATTGTAAAGAAAAAGATCTTTTTTTTTGCTTTTTTTTTTGAGGGCAATTAGGGTTAAGCAACTTGCCCAAGGTCACATTGCTAGTAAGTGTGTCAAGTGTCTGAGACTGGATTTAAACTCAGGTCCTCCTGACTCCAGGGCTATTGCTCTATTGACTGCACCACCTAGCCACCCCAAGGAAGATCTTTAAAAGACTTAATTCTAATAATGGTAATGACCAATCATAACTCCAGAAAACCGATAATGAAACATGGTTCTCACCTCTTGACAGAGAGGAATGAAGGTGTAAAATGAGACATATATTTTCAGGGATGGTAATATATGGACTTACTTTGCTTGACCATGTCAATTTATTACAATGGCAGGAGGTTTTTTGGGGGGAAGAAGGTGCAGAGAAATAAGGGGGAAAGGCATTAATAATAACTATGCTCCAAAAGAAAGAAAATAACATCAACAAAACATTTAAAGAAAATGCACAGAAGAAGGAGAATAAGCATTAATTTAGAACCAAACGTGTGCCAGGCATTGTGCCAAGATGCCACACTAAGTGCTTTACAAAGAATACCTCATTTGATCTTCACAACTAGGTTCTGTTATAACGTCCATTTTATAGTTGAAAAAACTGAGGCACAGATAGGTTAAGTGGCTTTCCCAGGGTCATACAGCTAGTAATTGTCTGAGGCTTGATTTGAATTCTCAGGTCTCCCTAAGTGCAGGCTTAGTACTCTATCCACTGTGTCACCTAGATGCCTCAGAAGGAGCTTCAGAAATCAATACAGCTGATTAAGCTCTAAGATAGCTTTGCTGTCTTCAGATTTGCTGAATTGAATTTAGACTTAAAAATCAACTCACATGGAGTTTGGACTTAAGCTGCACAAAATAAGACTCAGTTACAAATTTTTTATTTTTTTATTTTTCTGTTATTACTTGTACATGGATATGTTCATGTTTGTTGGTCTTTGTCAATTTCAAACTAACAAAAATATTTTTTTAGAAAACCAACATCATAAGACCAAAGAAAACACTTTTTAAACCATAAATTGCTACATAAATGTTGGCTATCATCATTATCCCTATTTTAGTGTCCCTTGAAGAATATTGATGTTAAAAAGATGGATTTTTGTTTCAGGTTGAAGCTTGAGATCTTTGAAAGACCTGTCAGATTTCTTAAGTGGAACCTGGCCTGCTCTCTTTCTTCTGTTCTCTTCTGTGCCCAGCTTACTGTCCATCTGCAGTGTCTCTACAAGATGGATGTACTTAGTGATAGCCAAGCCAATGATCAGTCCATCCAACTGCATTTTATAATGGGGAGGAAGGGGGAGCATTATATATACATTGAGTTTTTCTGAACTCTTTTGAGAGACTATGGATCTTGATTACAAGGCTCCTTAGTATTTGGGGAACTGATGCAATCAGCATAAAGTCATTTCCAAACAGAAGCATCTGGTAGACCCCACAATCTATAGAAAATCCCTCTATTATTTGAATTCTGACCAGGACATTTTTCATGACAGTGACAAAACCTTTGCCAAAAAAAATCTCTGTGTTGTCTGCTTTGTTCTATGTGATTAATCAGAGGATCATTGAACAAAATTATTCTTGTCATTCGTCATGATTTTAGTATATCTGTGATATACACCTTGTTGAGAGAAACTCTTTAAGCATGCATTTTGCTCTACTGAATCAGTTTTTCTAAAGACTCAATACAATAAATACATTGGAAATTGTATTCTTTGAGACTTTCAGCCATCATTTGACTGTGAAGATGGGGTATGTTATATTGGATACTACCTTTTTCTCATATCTTCATCAATGATATGTTTAACATTTGAGTTGATTATTCTAAATTAATTTATTAACATTCTATTAATATTTTTATTGATTACTCAAGATTTCTATAGAGATGGCAAAAATAAGCATATGGGTTGGTGGTTATTGATATCCTACTGGTGGCCTTTTTTATGTAGTAATACCTTCTGTTATTTTTTAAAATTTTGGTATCTTCCCTATTTTAGATATTTTGAAAATCAGTCCCTCAATTCCCTCAAAACTGTGTTCCCTCCAGAGCAGAGTTCCTGGGCACACTTGTGGCCTGCTCTTCTTTTGGACACAGAGTCCTTTTGGTGGTAATTCTATTATAATTAGTGAAGAAAATAGTTTGTTATAAAATTTCTAACACATCTGTTTCATTTTTTCATCTATTTGTTGAACTCCTTCCAGTTTCATCTTTAAATACTCTTGGAAGCATCTGGCTAATTTGGGTCCAATATAAAACTTTCTGCAGATTCATTTTCTCTTCCTCTGCATCTTACTATTTAATGAGTCAATACTGTTTATCCCTTCCCACCAAACTCTCTCATAAATTTTTGCAATTAAGTTTATGTTCGAAGCTAATATATATCTTGGCTGTTATGTTTCTCTTCTTGGCAAGGAGAAATTGTGTTTGCTGATAGTTCCTGGGCTGTTTGGGCCTTCTCATTGTACTGATTGCTTTATATTTGGTTAAACTTCCATAGAAAATAATGATAATTTGCATCAGTTGCTTTTCTTTGATCAGTTTCCAATTTTTTTCAAGCATCAAATATTTGTTTGGACAGGGCAGATTGGAGTTGCTTACATTATATCATATCATCTCATCTTTATCTTTTTTTCTAATTCAGCTGACCCCAAAAACCACTCCTACATCAGTAACCTGCCATTTTCTGTTCATTAAGATATAATCTTTTTCAAAAAGGTAGCATTAGTTTTTAAAATGACCTGTTTCAGGGCTCACTATGCCTGGCACCTTTTGGCTTTTTCCTTGTAAAAAGTGATCGTGACATAGAAGTTTGAGGTTTCTGTGTGGTTTAGAAGCTTTTGGCCTCTTTCTTTTCTTAATCTGGTTCCATATTTTCCATCACTTTTTTTTTTTTGCCATCCTCCTCTATGTTTCTATGTTTACCCTTGCTTTGAAATCATCTTATGTTAAGGTACAGTTCAGAAGGTTTTGTCATATTCTTCACTAAATTTCTCTGCCTCGATATTCTCTTCCACTTACTGGCCTTTTGACATGGGGCAAGTCTCTTCCTGGCTCTGGGTTTCAGCTTCCTCATCTATAGCATTCAAGAATTAGAACAAATGAGCCCTAAAGTCTCTTCCAACTATAACAGGCTGTAAGGTTCTATAAGGTCTGATAAGCTTCTCTACTTAGACAACTAGAGAACAAACATATTTACAAATTAAAGGCCCAGGGCTTCCTAACTCTTTCCTAAGGCTTTTAACTAAGTATTTGCTAATGAGGAATAGACAATTGTCTGCTAATAAGGAATCCCTAAAGTCTTTCTTTGCTGGTTCCCATTTTAAAAGCAATTAATTTATTGAGGCCTATGTAGTGTTTACAAGGCAGTTAGGCACTACAGTGGGTAAAGTGCCAGGTCTGGAATTAGAAAGACTCATCTTGGGCCGGCAAGGTGGCACAGTGAATAGAGCACCGGCCGTGGAGTCAGGAGGACCTGAATTCAAATCCAGTTGCAGACACTTAACACTCACTAGCTGTGTGAACTTAGGCAAGTCACTTAACCCCAACTACCCTGCCTCCCCCCCTCCAAAAAGCAAAAAAAAAAAAAAGACTCATCTTTCCAAGTTCAAATGTGGCCTCAGACACTTACTAACTGTGTGACCCTTGGTCATGCTTAACCTTGTTTGCCTCAGTTTCCTTGTCAGTCAAATGAGCTAGAGAAGGAAATGGCAAAACCCTTTAGAAGGGATTACAAAGAGTCGAATATGACTGAAAAATAACCAGACAACAACAATAAGAGCAGTATTTACAGGGAATGTGGATCACCAGTATGCCTTGGATTTTTTAGGTACTAGCAATTCATTTTGAAATCAACTCACCCGGTATATCCTCAAAACCAACTTTTGAATTTAATGGTAGTCTTGTGTAACAAACACACACAGGCACCTTGCCTCAATGTTTTCAGGAGGCTCTGTAGGTGAAAGCCCTTTGAAAAGTGCAAAGGCTAGACAAATGCACTGTATTATTAAAGCAAAGTATTATTCATGCAGAATTTGACATTTCCAAAGATTTCATAGAATGTCAGAGCTAGAAAGGGCTCCGAGAGATCAGCTAGGCTAACCCCACATTGGGATATGTGGTCTAAATTGCTGGTACATTCGTAGGTTGCATGTGACTAGTAATTCCTCATTATAAAAGCAGGTTGTCTCTGTTTACAGAGTGCCTTTCTTTCAAAGACCCAAGACTTATAGAAGTTACCTGGTATAGCCTCAGGTCTTTCTTTATGTGACCTCCATCCTATATCTGACTTCCCTCCTTGAGTCCTGTGATTAACTCCTTGGCAATCTGTTTATATCCAGCAACTAAGCCCTTGAATTAATGGTATTGAAGGCTAAGGAGGAGGAAGAGTAGATGAAAGAGGAGATGATAGAGAATAAGGAGGAGGAGGAGGAAGAGGAGGAGGAGGAGGAAGAGAGTTTCGGTTAGGAAACATGAAAAGGGGAGATGTTTGATTGCTCAGAGTGTTTACATCTGCCATGGAGGATGTTTCAGAAAAGAGATTTTCAATGGTTTAAGGATATGAACAGGCAGTTCTCAAGGAAAGAAACCCAGGCTACCTGCAGCCATATGAAAAGAAATGCTCCAATTCACTAATAATGAGAGAAAAGCAAATTAAAGTAATTCTGAAGTTCTCCCATATACCCATCAGATTGTTAAAAAAGAAGGGAAGCTAGGCCCTAAAGCAGCAGTTCCCAACCTGTGGGTCGCTACCCTTTGGAGATTGAACAACCCTTTCACAGGGGTCACCTAAGACCATCAGAAAACACATATTTCCGATGGTCTTAGGAACCGAGACATGGCTCCTCTATCTGTCTCCAGGGGAGTCCACCCACATGCAGATACACCCACATACAAGTATTAAAGGGTTGCAGCATTAGGAAGGTTGAGAACCACTGCCTAAAGCTTAGGAAAGAGAGAGTCATAAGAGTGATAGAACTTAGATATCAGAGGTAATATAGCTGGTCAGATAACCGTCCTCTATTGAATATCCTTTTTTTTAAGAAGTACATAACTTCATAGACCATATAGAGCTAAGGTAGAAATAGACAAGACATTTGAATCTAACATGAGCAAGTGACAAGTAAAAGCTTAATGAAGAACAACCTGTTTATATGGGTTGTATCCAGGGATGTATAAGTAAATATTTAACAACCAGCTCATTTTACACTTTAAAATTTAATTTGAATGAACATTTTCTCCATTTCTTTCTGAAGTCCAGACCAGGGGTGGGGAACTTCTGGCCTAGAAGCTACATGTGACCTTCTAGGTCCTTGAGTGCAGCCTTTTGAACGAGTCTAAGTTTTACAGAACAAATCCTTTTATTAAGGGGATTAGTTCTATGAAGTTTGGCTTCAAACTAGTTTGGACTAGATAATCCCTAACTAATTAACTAAACTAATTCTCTGGGATCAAGAAGATTCCTCCTTTCACTGTCACAATATGTCCACTATGAAGATGTCCTGTATAATCACACATCCACAGCCTGTATTGAATTGAGTGTCCTTCCAGTGGGGGTGGGTGACAAGGGAGGAATCAAAAGAATCTAGAATTTAAAGTTCTGCAATACCTGCAACTAAGAATTAAGATATACAGGGGCTGGGATAGGGAGACCCTCCCTGCCCTACCAGAAAATAAGAGAGCAGAGCAGGGGAGGGGCTTTACAGTGGGATTGCTGTTTTAGGATTGGGGCAAGACAGGGAGAAAATTTGTAATTCAAAAATGTAATGAAAATG
>JAQQSW010016700.1:0-11617 GCA_028646575.1 Pseudocheirus occidentalis | reverse complement strand
TGTCTACATTCAGAGAAAGATCCAGAAAGATCAGAGTTTAAAAGGAGACTGAAGCAGTGCATGCTATCATTCTTTTCTATGTTTGACTTTTGTTTCTCTTTTCTCATTGTTCACTCCATTGACTATAACACCTATACAACCAGACTAATATACTATGTGAAGGAGTTTGCAGATCCCATACGTGATTGTATGCCACCATGGCAGGGGTGGAGGGTGGAGAGGAAGGGGAGAAAAAGCTGAAACTCAAGTGATTCTGGAACTGAATCTTGTAACCTAAAAGTAGACAAATAAGTCAATAAAAAAAAAAGAATCTCTACTCTCTCATTTCTAATTACATTTCAGAATTTACATTAGTAGAGCAGAAAGCCTAGTATATATATATTTTACATAGGTAAAATTGTAGGGCATTGAAATATTGTAAAAGAAGCTTCTATGGCCATCCTTTTATTTAGCTTATATATTTACATTTGCTTATTATTATCAAATAATTCTTATTGACAAGGAAGTTTTCCTTTTAATGTATTTTATGAGCTCCAACGTCTCATCCAAATGAAAGTTATCATTATGCTCAGCTAGCATCCATATTGCAAAGAAAAGCACTCTACTACCCTTATAATGTAAGTTATTATTTTATATCTGTTAGATTGAAAGTTACCGCTATAGTACACTTCAAGATGCTGAAGATATGAAAAAAGCAGATTGATTCTAAAGTGAAATTGTTTATATTGTGTTTATATATTATATATTGTTTATATATAAATTTATAAATTGTATATTGTTTATATATGTAAACATACATGCATACATACATATATGTGTATATATATATACATATATATAATTTTATCCTATTTAAAAGTGGAAGATGTGTTTTAGAAGTTTCATGGGTATTCTGCCACATAACATGCTTCATTCGCCTTATTACTTCTTAGTGCTATAACAGGTCAGTAGTGTCAGCTCTATGTAAATACATTAGGTCTCTGTCAACTCATTTACTATCAACTTCTCTCCAAATACTATAAATTAAGTAGCATCTACTTAAATTCTAATGCCATGAAAACATCAATGCTATCACAAAACCACATTTAATTTATGTTGTAGCAGATGAGATCATTAGATATATACCACACTAAAAGATATTAGGAAAAGGCCTTTATAATATAAACAAATAAACAACAGCAACAACAACAAAAAAAAATAGGTCAAAATACTAATGACTGGAGTGCTCCCTTATCTGCTATTTAAAAGAAAAAGAAAAATAATAGTCTTTGCCAGGCTAAGAAAAATATTATCCTCCTACTCCCTCCCCCCTACCAAAAAAAAAAGATGATTCTAGGAAGATGGCAGAGAAGGTCAAAAAATACCAAACTCTCCAGATTTCCTCTGCAAGCAGGATAAAATTACACCTCACTCAGGGTGAATATAGAGCAGCAAAAATAAACGAGTTGGGACAAAACATTGGTCTTCCTGGGACAAGGAAAGGAGATCCAAAGAAAGATACCAGGAAATCTGAGTGAAGTATAAACCCCTACAGGCTGGCTTAGATGAAATGGTAAGTGGGAGCTGTAATGGCAAGCAAATAAATACTTAGCAACTTGTTTCAGTTATTTATTTATTATTATTGTTTCAGTTCAAGTGTCTTTGAGCCTTGCCCTGATTATATCAAGTCTTTTTAAGAAACAGAACCTGTGAATCCACAGTAGGAGGGACTTGCCAAAGAGAGGAACAGGAGGGACATAAGAGGTTGGTGGAACAGGGAGGAGCTAATGACAGATAAAAAGTTCAAGCACAGCTGGGACAGAGCAGAACTGAAAAGGGAACACTTGTGGTGGCCAGCATTCTGTTTGTCTGTGTTGATTTGTGTTTGTGATACTTTGTATAGAAGTCCTGGGACCTTACTGGAAGCCCTGAAAGAGGATATTTTTTTGTTGTCTGTTTGTAGAACTGCTGGAGGAGAGTTTCAGAGGTCCTGGGACTATGCTGATAATTTGTATTGACTTCTAGGATCTTGTTTGTGGGTCTGTGTTGATTTCATAGGCAGAATGATGGTGCTGGCAATGTGTGTGAATGTAGTTTTGGCTCTGTTAAGCTTTGTCTTCCCAGAAACAGAAACTGTAGAGGACTTGAGGTGGACTGGACAGTGAATTTCAATATGGAATGGGAACTGGACAAGGAGCTGGATGAGGAGCTGGACAAGGAGTGGAGAGCTGCCTACCTGTGAATCCAGGTGATGGTTGGGTAGATTCAGGCAAGAGCTGGACCCATGGAAGGGGAACCATGAAATCTGGGAGCCAGCCTCAAGCTAAGATGAAAAGACCTCTCCTTGAGTACTTAGTGTTGACTGAGAAGATTATAATTTACTATGGCCTAGGGGTGGGAGAACTTTGTACTTTATACCTTGTATACATTAAGGATGTTTGAGTTAAGGATTGGAAACTAATCTCCAATCAAGAAGAAAGAAGACTTTTTGACTGAGATATTAAGACAGTATGACCTAAGGGTGGGAAATCTTTGACCTTTGTTCTTTGTGTCCCTTAAGGAGAATTACTCCTTAAGGACAATTGAGTTAAGGACTACTGAATGATATCTTTTGTTTAAAACTATGTGGCTACTTTAGTGATAAGTTGTAATGTTATATCAATTTGAATGTTGTACTATGGTTTCTGTGAATGTGTTATTTAGTATATTGTTGAATAAATAGAGAGTTCACTGTACTATGTGATCAGAACCTTAAAGGTATTCACAGCAGCAGTCCTCTGGAAAGCTGCTTATGCTTGGCTTTACACAAGCCCTGGGGGAAAGCTGGGTTGGGAGGTAACCTTGACCTCAGTAACAGGAATTTTCACCTCTTGGACATATGGGGAATCAGGAATCTGAAAACTGGAAGATTGAGGGAACTTCTGCTGACAAGGGATGCCAGGCCCAGTTGTGCTACCGAGATGTGATCCTGAGAGAGAAGGAAGCAGCACACACCTGGTAATGCAAAAGAACTGGGGTGAGGATGCTGCTGTCTATGGGCACTTAAAGGGAAGCTGAGTCCTTGATTTTGGTTCCACGCTAGAGGGGAGAACTGAAGGTCATAGCCTCTGGAGGATTCTCAGGGAGTAAGAGCATTAACAATGTAGTGTGTGCAAGGGGGCCCTCACTGTTTCCTGGAGGGGTACAAGAGTACAGAGGTTAGGCCCAGGACAAAACTAAAACATAGCATCAAGGAAGACCTGATGCCAGAAGCACCATTCCCTTAAACCCCAGAATTAGAGATGATTTTAATAATGAGCTCCATTTTTTTAAATGAGCAAGCAAAGGAGAAGGAACCCAACCATAGAAAGTTACTATGGAAATAGAGGGGTTCATCTTCAGAGGAAGACAATGAAGCAAAAAAAGCCTCTTCTACCCCAAAAAATAATGTCAAAGGGTTACCTAAAACAAGATTATAATAAGAAAGTCTGGAAAAGGAGATCCAGAATCTTAAGGAAGAAATCAACTCCTCGAAAATTAGAATTGGGCAAGGGGGAGCCATCAAAGATATGAGACCAAGAAATAATAAAACAAAATATAAAGAATAAAAATAGAAGAGAATATGAAACATCTTATAAGAAAAAGAACTGATCTGGAGAACAGATCAAGAAGAGAAAACCTAAGAATAATCAGACTACCTGAATGCTCCAATCAAAAAAAGAATCTTGGTACAATACAAGAAATAATTAAAGAAAATTGTCCTGAAGTGTTAGAACAAGAGGAGAAAGTAGAAATAGAAAAAGTCTACCAATCACCACCTGAAAGAGATCCCTGGAGGAAAACCTTCAGGAATATCATAGTCAAATTCCAAAACCTCCAGCTCAAGGAGAAAATATTACAATCACCAAGAAAAAAATGCAACCTTTCAAATATGGGGGAGTCATTTTAAACAAGACCTAGCAGTGGCTGCACTAAAAGACTGCAGGTCTTGGAACACTGTGTATGGGAGAGCAAAAGAATTGGGTTTATGGCTGAAAATATTATACCCCACAAAATTAAGTATAATTCTGAATGGAAAAAATGGATATTCAGTGAATTGAAAAACATTCAGGATTTTATAGCAAAAATACCAGACCTTAATAGAAAATTAGACATACAGGATCCAAGAGAAGTATTAGGTAAATGTCAAAGGCTAATTACAAGGGATTTGATAAGGACAAATTGTTTACTTTTTATACATGGGAATGTAAACCATTACATCTTAAGATTGTCATTCATAATTGTGTAATTCAAAAGAAGAAGTGGGGTAGAGCTGAGTATGAGGTGATTCTAGAAAGCAAAATGATGTAGGAAAAGGTAAAAAGAGTAATTATCCCCTACAAATGAGATGTGAGAGGAAGAACTGATACAGAGCAATTAGGTGGGGGAAGAGGGTGGGTATTTCTGGAACCCTACTCTCTTTTGGAATGGGTTAAAGAAGAACTAATACATATAGATCTAGAAGGGTATAAAAATCTTCTAAATTCAAAAAGAAATCAGAGGAGAGGGAAATTAGGTAGGGAGGGATAATGAGGAAACAACCTATATTATTTAGAAGGATATAAAATTAAAAAATAAAAATATATAAAAATATTCTAAATTCGGAAAAGAAATTAGAGGGTAAGGGATAGGTTGCAGGGAGAAGATAAAAGGAGGGATACTTGGAGAGGAGGTAGATTAAGGAATAGGAGGGTAAGGTAGCAGGTATAAGTATAGTAGAAAAGTGAGGAAGGATAGGGTAAGAAGAATAGTGAGGAAAATAAGGAGGAAAATATACAGCAAGCAATTATAGTTTAGAATGTGAATGAGATGAATTTACCTTTAAAATGGAAACTAATGGATTTAAAATTTCAATTCAGCAATATGTTGCTCAGGAAATGTTATAAAATGAGAGATACACACAAACATAAAATAAAGATCAGGGATAGAATTTATTATGTTAAAAAAAAAACAGGGACAGTAATCATGATCTCGGACAAAGTTAAAGCTAAAATCAGATTTAATCAACAGAGAAGAGGGAAACTACACTATGTGTCAGCCATTTAATCAATAGTTTTAGACCATATAAAATAACTAGACAGTATTTTAAAAATGAGGGTATACCTTCCATAACAGACACAGTAACTACACAGATATAAACACAAAATGTCTTTTATACAAAGTTAGATCTAAACAATTGAAGTAATATTTATTGTGCATGGGTGGGTAAAGCTAATATAATTTTAAATGATAATTTTGCCTAACTGACCTATTTATGTAATGCCATCCCAATTAAATTACTAAAAACATCTTACTGAGTCAAAAAATAATAATAACAGGGATCATTTGGAAAAGAGAGTTAGGAACTTCAAGGAAATGAGGGGAAAAAAGATGTGAAGGAAATAAATGCAGTAGTATCAGACCATAAGCCATATTACAAAGTGAGAGCAATGTTAAAGTGTAAAATGGATAATTCTGATTATTTTAAATTAAAATTTTGCTGTGTAAATAAAACCTATATATCCAAGAATAGAGGAAATGCAAAAATTAGGGGGAAAATTCTCATATATAATCTCCCAGATAAAGTGTGATTGGGTCAGTATATTGTTGTGGTGTAGGAAATAATGAGCTGGTAGATTTAGAAAAATATGGAATGATTTGGACTTAGGAAAGAAGGAACAGATGTCAAATAGAAATAAGCACAATATTGTCTTACATACATGTGGTTGAGTATATATGTGTGTGTATATGTGTGTGTATGTTTATGTATATCTATGTATGTATAGGTCAATATAATCACATGTAATTGTAGCCTGGGGGGGGGGGTGTTCAGGGAGCAAGGAAGGGGAAAAAATAAAGTAAAAAATGCACACTAGAGGTCAAAAGAAAACATACAAAGAAACAAAAAAAAGTGGACAGTTTTGGAAATAATGTGTAGTATTCATTATATGGGTTTTCTTGAAATGGAAATGTATTGCTTTATATTGAATTCTCTTGTGTTCCCTTGTGTATGTGGCAATGTTTTTTTTTCTTATTTTTTATTTAAGTTTAAAATCAAATTTAAAACTTTTAAAAAATCATACTTAGAAAACTTAAAGACCTTAATTAAAATGTTCCAACCAAAGCCTGCATATTATTGCAAAATCAGTTTATAATTACAAAAAAATAGATTAATTTCCAGCCAATCAGCAAAATGTCAAGAAATTTCTTGAGCTCCAGCTGCTATTACCAGGAGATGCTGATAGGGTCAAGAAATGGAGATCAGACGGAGGGAAACAGATTGAATATTAATTTTTTAAAAAAGTAATCACTGCTTTCAAATAAATTCCGAGGACAGGCTGCTCTTGTTCAGAAGTAACAGTATAGTGGGAATTTGTTTACAAGTATTTTTTTTCTGTGCTAACCTGTATGTCTTCCTCTAGTCCAGCCTCTCCTCACTCTACCTGTTTGTTCATGTTGCTGATGTTTTATAGAATAAAGGATTTGTTGGAATAACTTTGATTGCTCTTATAAGTGTTATACAGGCTCTTTTTGAGCTTGTTTCAGGATCTCCATCCTTGTGTCACCTAATCAGCTCAAATTTCTATTTAATTTTTCAGAAAACAATAACAACCAGTATTAACTGATACTTGGACTTATGCCTAGGCATGTTATTTAATGGTATACGCTTCATTATTTAATGAAATCTATAAGTTAAATCTTTTCTTTTAACACTTTGTAGGTGGTCTTCACACTAGGTGGTGTTCTCAGACTAGAAAGGATTTCCTTTCTTACAAAACTGTTTGAACTCTTAAATATCCACTTAACTGTAGGTCGCTCTGCCTATTCACTCCAGAAATTTCTATGCTGTTTGTATCTAGAGTAGAAAATCAGAGCTCCTTATTAAATCCCTCTTAAATGTGCTTTTGTGAAAGTCAGTGATGCCCAGGTATCATTTTTCAAGAAAGCTTTCTGCAAATTCAGTTTAATTCAACAAACATTTCACTTTCTACATTTTTAGTACAAACATCAAACTAGGCACTATGGATATAAACACATTAAGGAAACATACCCTCCCCTCAAAAAAGCTATGGCATTCTACAAACCCTTTGTAATATCCTTTTGTAGTAAGTCCCTATTTTACATGGTCTTCTGATTTTTTAATAATGAAAATGTAGGATTATTCAAACCTGATCTCATTCAAAATTCCACTTTTCATTATTTTGCACTTTGCTAAAAAAATTTGAAAAAGAACATGTTCTTAGCTCTTCATCTCCCTGTTAGTTATTTTTTCTATGATTTAATGTAAATATCACTTTTTAAAGAGAAAACAAAAGAAAACTAAGACTTGAAAAGTTGTACCTTCTCTTTCTTGTCAGTTATAAAATTTCCATCCACAACAACAAAAGATCCTTCCTCTTCTTTGTTTCTCCTTTTTTCCTCTCAATGTTGCTTAAACTCCCACTCCCATTTTTTTCCCTTAGCTTCTCTATCCAGCCTTAGCTCATTATAAACTTCAGCATCCCTAATAACATGACAGGGCTGTGTTGCATATTTGTCATTATCCTCTTAGCTGGGCTTTGCCTCCATTTTTCTGTACACTCCAAATTTAGTGAGTTCCCTTCAGTCTTTTCAGACAAATCCCATTTTCTCTTCTATGTTGAAATTGTTTTCTTTTGGCCTTTCAGATTTCATATTTGAGCAAACTTTCTTTTGTTCCTTCCTGTGCTGGTTTTCCCCAAACCATTTTAGTCCAAGGAACTTCACCTATCCTTCTTCTAAACTGTTTGAAATCTACTTTTCCCAAATATTGCATGCATGTTAGACTATGACCAAATTTCCTTTCTTCTGTCACAAACCCTAGGATCAACTGGTCAGTTTCCCCTAGATTCCTATCAATTCCAGCTACCAGTTCCTCTCCATTATCAGATCCAGACTAGAATTTCCCCTCATTAGTCCCTCTTCTTTTTGAGAGATGATATATTATCACTAAGGTAAGATAAGAAGTTATTAGCTGGTCATTTTTTGGCAGTGAGAAAGCTCCAGCAAATTTCTGGGATATTGAAGTCCCCCATAACTATTACATCATACCTCTGTGTCAGGTTTTTCATCTATTTCTCAAACTCCTCATTTATTTCCTCTTTTTGTCCAAGTTATTTGAAGTATGCTCCAATAACAAATTCATTCTCTCTTTGACTTTCACCTAAATTCTCTCTCTCATGCTCCTCTCCTTTTGGTTTCTAGATTCCTTCAAACTAATATACATTTTTAATATATAGTGCTATCCCTTTCTGTCCCCCTTATCACCTTCCCCCATGTACACACACACACATACACACACACACACATACTTTACATGTCCTATTTCTTTTGAATAGGGAGTTTACCTATTGAAATTCATAATCAAGTCATGGACTTTTTCTGACCCGAGTGATACCAGCAAAATCAAATTTTCCCATTGTATTAAGCTCTCTACTTCCTCTTGTTTGTTGCCTAAACTTTATATGTAAATGCGTGAAGCCATTTGTTATACTGACTCCTTTTTTGAATTTTGTTTCTTGTAAATTTCTGGGTGTCAGAACTGCTATAATTTATTCTTATTTGTGGCTGTTCTCTTTTATCTCATTTAGGAGTTATACATAAGCACTCTTCTTCCCCCCCTTAAATTTCAAAGATACCTAGCAATTATATTCTTACTTCTGTTAGGTATATTACATCTCTGATCAGTAATTTATCAACCATTTATTGTAAGCTTTGATCCAGAATCCCAATCCCATCTTTAGATATTACTGTCATCAGTAGTTACTCACTTCAGAAATTAATTTTCTTCCTTATTTCTTCCTTCAGTGGACAGCAGTCAGTAAAATACAGCCTATGGCTCTATGATGTTTAATTCCTTGTCAACAACTTGATTTTTTTAACAAGACTTTATCATCTTCATAATCGTCATCATCATCACTAGCATTTCTTTTTTTTTGGTAGAAGATGATTATATTTCTTAATGGACATAAAAAACTGGCTCCCAATGTGAGAGTCATTTCTTTTTTTAGTATTAAATTTATTTTAAAAATTATTGGTATTTATTTAGTATTTAATTTTTCCTCAGTTACATTTAAAATAAATTTTTAAAATTTGTTTTTAAAACTTTGAGTTCCAAAGTTTTTCCCTCCCTCCCCACCTTCCCCCATTCCCCATTGAGAAGACAAGCAGTTTGATATGATTATACACTTTGTAGTCATGCAAAACATTCACAATTGTCATGTCATGAAAGAAAAATATAGACAACAAAAAACCTTCAGAAAAATTAAGAAAGTTTAAAAAAAGTATGCTTCAATCTTTATTCAGGCACCATCAATTCTTTCTCTGAGGATGGATAGCATTTTTTATCGTAAGTCTTTCACAGTTGTCTTGGATTATTGTATTGTGAGAATAGCTAAGTCATTCACAGATGCTCATCTTACAATATTGCTATTACTTTGTACGCAGTACATTTCACTTTATATCAGCCCATGGAAATCTTTCCAGGTATTTCTGAGAGCATCCTGGTTATCATTTCTTATAGTACAATATTATTACATCATATTACATACCATAGCTTGTTCAGCCATTACCCAGTTGGTGGGTATCCCCTCAATTTATAATCCTTTATCCCCAGGAAATAACTGCTATAAATATTTTTATAAGTCCTTTTCCTTTTTGTATTTTATCTCTTTTGGGATATAGACCTAGTAGTAATATTACTAGGTCAAACGTTATGCATGGTTTTATAATCCCTTGGATATAATTCCAAATTGCTCTACAGAATAGTTGAATCTGTTCACAACTTTGCCAACAGTGCATTGATATCTTTCTGTCCTATTAGCCAATCTAATATGCATGAAGTAGTGCCTCAGAATTGTTTTAATTTGCATTTCTCCAATCAATAATATGTTAGAACATTTTTTCGTATGGCAATAAATAGCTTTGATTACTTTATATGAAAACTGATTATGTCTTTTGATCATTTATCAATTGGGGAATGGCTCTTATTTTTATAAATTTGACACAGTTCTCTAAATATTAGAGAAATGAGACCCTTATCAGAAAAACTGGCTTTAAAGAAAAAAAATTTTTTTCACCACAGTTAGTATTGCTGGCTGTATTTCCCTCTACCCTGTTTTTTTCAATTCTCTCTCTCCTTTCACCCTGTCCCTCCTGAAGTGTTTTGCTTCTGACTACGCCTTCCCCCAATCTGCCCTCCCATCCATTGCCATCCTTCTTTCTCTTATCTTCTTCCCCTCCTACTTTGCTGTAGGGTAGGATAGATTTCCATACCTAATTGAATGTATATGTTATTCCCACTTTGAGCCAGTTCTGATGAGAATAAGCTTCCTCTTTATCTCCCTGCTTTTCCCCACTACCATAAAAGCTTTTTCTTGCCTCTTTTTATGGGAGATAATTTACTGCATTCTACCTCTCACTTTCTCTTTTTCCCAGTACATTCTCTCATGCCTTAATTTTATTTTTTAAATATCATTTCTTGGGGTGACTAGGTAGTGCAGTGAATATAGAGCACTGACCCTGGTGTCAGGAGTACCTGGGTTCAAATCCGGCCTCAGACACTTAACACACACACACACACACAAAAACCTAGCTGTGTGACCTTAGGCAAGTCACTTAACCCCAACTGCCCTCCAAAAAACAAAAAAATAAAAATAAAAAATAAATAAATATCATCTCTTCGTATTCAACTCATATCTGTGTCCTCTGTCCATATGTACTCCTTCTAACTACCCTAATAATGAGAAAGGGCTTATGAGTTACAAATATTATCTTCCCATGTAGGAATGTAAATAGTTTAACCCTATTGAGTCCCTTATGATTTCCCTTTCCTGTTTACCTTTTTATACTTCTTTTAAGTCTTAGATTTGAAAGTCAAATTTTCTATTCAGCTCTGGTCTTTTCATGAAGCATGCTTGAAAGTCCTCTATCTTGTTTAATATTCATTTTTCTCCCACATGAATTATATTCAGTTTTGCTGGGTTGGTGATTGTTGGTTGTATTCTTAGCTCCTTTGACCTCTGGAATATCATCTTCCAAGCCCTATGATCCTTTAATGCAGAAGCTGCTAAATCTTGTGTTATCCAAACTGCCTCCACAATACTTGAATTGTTTCTTTCTGGTAGATTGCAATATTTTCTCCTTGACCTGAGGACTCCTGAGTTTGCTTATAATATTCCTGGAAGTTTTCATTTTGGGATCTGTATCAGCAAGCATCCTAGCATACCCAGGGCAGCTGCTAGCACAGGTTCTTAGATCTGCTTTTCTAAAGGAAAGCAACTCAAAATGGGTTAGTAATCTTTCTTTAATCAAACAAACGTATCATTTACCTAGTTCAGGGGGAAAAGTCAGCATCCTGAACTCCAGAGAATACAAACCCAAGTTACAAGCACAAGTTACAAGCAGACCAAGAAACATCAGCAGATGGGCTTCCAACCATCTGACTATCACATCCATTACCTATTCAAATTACCAGAGAGGGAAGCATCAGCATCTGAGTTTTTTCAAAGCCAGGGGGTTCAATGGCTTCCCAGAGTCTCATCTGGCCAAATCACACAACTCTTTTCAAAGTGAGCCCCAAAGGAAACCTCACATCAGGGCATATATATATATATAGGCTTCT
>JAQQSW010016699.1:0-11618 GCA_028646575.1 Pseudocheirus occidentalis | reverse complement strand
AAATGAGAATGATGCAAGAAAATCAGGAAAAGAGAGTCAACAACCTGACTGAAGAAAACAACATCTTAAAAAATAAACTAACTCAAATTAGGCAAGAGGCCTAAAAACCCAATGAGGAGAAGAATGCCTTTAAAAGTCAAATTTGCCAGATGGAAAAAGAATCTCAAAAGGTTTCTGAAGAGAATAATTCCTTCAGAATTAGAGTGGAGCAAATGGAAGCAAATGACTTCATGAGAAATCAAGATACTATTAAACAGATCCAAACAAATGAAAAAATAGAAGGCAATGTGAAATATCCCTTTGAAGAAACCACTGACCTGGAAAATAGATCCAGGGGAGACAATTTAAAAATTATTGGACTACCTAAAAGCCATGATCAAAAAGGAACCTAGAAAGCATCCTTCCAGAAATTTTCAAGGAAAACTGCCCTGATATAGAACTTTGGGGCAAAATAGAACTTGAAAGAATTCACCAATCACCTCTTGAAAAAGATGCAAAAAAGAAAATTCCTAGGAATGTTATAGCCAGGTTCCGGAGTTCCCAGATAAAGGAGAAAATATTACAAACTGCCAAGAAGAAGCAATTTGAATACTGTGGAAATACAATTAGGATAATCCAGTATCTGGCAGCTTCTACATTAAGGGATAAAAGGGCCTGGAATATGATATTCCAGAGATCAAGGGAGCTAGGATTAAAACCAAGAATCACCTACCCAGCAAAATTGAGTATAATGTTCCAAGGGAAAATATGGTCATTCAATGAGGTGGAGGAATTCCAAGCATTCTTGCTGAAAAAAATCAGAACTGAAAAAACTTGACACTCAAACACAAGAAGCATGAGAAGGTAAACATGGAAAAGAAATCATAAAGAACTTAGCAAAGTTGAACTATTTTCATGCCATCATAGAAAAATGATAATTGTGACTTATGAAACTTTTCTCAGTATGACGATAGGTGAAGAGAATACAAATGTATATATACATAGACATACACATATGTCTATGTAGGAGGTTTTATAAATTTGTATGAACACATATCTGAGTATGTGTATATTATGTGTACATAGAGGGCACAGGATCAATTGAATAGGAAGGGATGACATTTTAAAAGGTAAAATTCTGAGGTGGGAGAGGATTAGAATGAGAGGAGACAGGGAGAGATAGAGGGGGGTTAATTATCTCATATAGAAGAGGCAAGGGAAAATTATTACAATGGAGGGGAAGAACAGGAAGGCAAAAGGGAATGAGTCAACCTTACTCTTATTCAAGTTGGCTTAGGGAAGGAATGATATACACTGTAAATTGGGTATGTTGGCCTACAGGAGAGTAGGGGGGAAGGGGATGAGGGGGGAGGATGGAGGGTAGGGTAGATTGGGGGGGAGTGTCGTTAGAAGCACACACTTTTATAAAGGAACAGGGACAAAGTAGAGAATAGAACAAGTGGGGTGTGGAATAGGAAGGAGGGAAATATACAGGTACTGGGGTGGGAAGATCCATCTTGCCCTACTGGAAAGTCAGAGGGATAATGGGGGAGAATATAGGAGAGAGCTGTTTGGAGGAAGAGGTATACAGTAGGATTGCTGTTTTGGGGTGGTGGGTAGGGGAAAGACAGGAAGAAAATCTGTAAATCAAAATCTCATGGAAATGAATGATGTAAACTGAAAATAAACAAAAGTTTTGAAAAAAGATACCTCTGACTTCATTTTTCTTTCATGGGGGATTTTTGGGGTCTCTGTACCCCACACAGATTACTAACCTGCCAGATCCTCCAAATGAATTCGACTCAAGTCTTTTCTCAACCATAGAAAAGCAAAGTTTATTAAAAGTTTGCCATATTGGGCAGATTCTTAAGGAGCCTAGATATATGTAAGACTTGCATTGGGCAAGAAGGCCAGAATCATTTGACACAGAGTAAGTCAGTGCAAAGTCTTTCTATGGTGCTCTCACACCACATGGAAGGAAGATGGAATCTTATAAACATAAAATTTGTGGGAAGAATCTGGAGATGGTCTAGAGGATGAGTTTGGGGAGGGTCTTCAGGACTCAGATGAGGTCAGACTCCAGTAATGAGTGATTAAGGTAGGGAAGTTGCTGGAGGCTACCTGGAGCTGACAGACAATGGTGGGCTAGGCCAGTTCAATGGTGGGACAGGAGGATCAAGGGTGGGAAATTGCTGGACAAAGGAGGGCTGAAGACTGGGACAGAGCCACAACCTAAGGCCCATTGCCTCAGGCAAATGCTTTATGCGGGAAGATTTAAGGAGAGCTCAAGGGGACTCCTAGAGCCTGCACCTAATCAGTGATCATATTTTCCAAACCCTAGATAAGAATTTGTGGTTTTACAGATTAAACATCTTTCAACCTCTTCCACCTCCTCCTCCTTCTTCAACTTTTTTATCTTTAAATAAAGCTGTCATCTTCCCAGTTAGCAACACATACTTGACCCACCCTACCTGGAAGCTGTGAAGACCACTTCGGCCTCACCCACAGGATCCCCTCTGAGTCAGACACGTGTGTTCCTTTAATAAAGCCTTATTGAAAACTGGACTTTATTTTCCTGAAATCACAGCCCTCCCAGGATATACATCACAGCAGTACAAAATGTTAAGGAAAGCTCCCAGGAGGACAAATATGGGAATAAATGGTCAGGGCTCCCTGCATGCAGCCTGGGGCCTTCCCTTCCATTTTCATCATATAAAAGGCTTTCAGGGATTGAAGACCTCTATGCACCCTCCTCTGGGCATCCTGGACTCCAGGCCCAATCATCCTGCAGCCTGCTGAGAGAAAGCATGAGCATCTCATCCCTGTCGCCAGGATGACTGACTGATTCAACTTGCTGGCTGACTACCCCAGGGGATCATGTTCTCTCTCAGACAGGGGCACCATGAAAGAGTAAACAGGCTGACATGCAGCAGCAAATGAGCTAGCAAGCCCTCTGGCCTGGGCTTGACTGGATTCTGCAGAAAATGCTTTATTGAAGTCCAGTGTCTTGGAGCAAAGTGCTTTGTCTCTCATCCTAGTGACAACACAACTTCCTATACCCAGAATACATTGGGAAAGCTGTCTGCCTTCTGGAAAATGCCCCTCAGCTGCCCCTTGGGGGAGGGGAGGAGCTCCCTTTCTAGACTCTATTCCCCATTGATTTGTGGATTGTGTGGTTTGGGGTTTTTAAAACAAAAAAAGGAACAACAAGTTTGCTGTGTGACTTTCTTTGGGTGTTTTACTTTCCCACCCTGGATCCCAGTTTCCTCCCCCCACCCCCTGAAAATAATGTTTGGTCTCTAAGACCATTAGCTCACAGCTAAGACAAAGCACTTTGTGCCCTCAAGGAGAGGGCACATGAGAGATAAGAAAGCCCTTGCCCCCATCCATCCTCAACTCCAAAGACACAGCCATAGTAGCTTAGTGTGTAAGAGACACCATTGGATTCAGTCAGGAGAATTGGTTTTGAACCCAGCTTTTCTAATTACTACCTGGGTAAACTTGGGCAAAATGTGAGCCTCAGTTTTCCCATCTGTAAAAACAGGAGGTTGAAAAGCTGATATCAAAGGTCTCTTCTAACTCAAAATCCTGTAATGCTAAAGGGGGGGGGAGGAGAGAGTCAGAGGAACCATTTCTCTTCAAGTTCACCTCCAGGGAGCTTGTGTAAAGACAGAGAGCAACAGCAGCAACTTGGAGAATCTTCGGAATAGCTCATTTTTGTCTTCTCACTGGGGTGGCCACGAAGTGACTGGAACGAAAGGAAGTGGTAGAGAAGGAAACAAAGAATCATGGGATTTGCAGCTGGAAGGCAAAATAGAAATAACTAGCTTAATTCCCTCATTTTACAGACAGGTAAAATGAGGCTTACAGAAGGGACATGGTTTATCTAGAGATCAGAAAGCAACTATTCTTCATGCCTGGGATAACTGCCCTGAATGGCCCTCTCATCACAAGTGCTAGGCTGAGCCAGGCTGGCCAAAGGCTCTTTTGAGTACAAATCTATGTTTAAACCTGTCTCCTGAGCTAGAGCAAAGAGAATTTTAAAGGAGGGCTCAGCCCCAGAGAGCAGGCATGTCAGGCAGAATTATGCATCTAATAACAGACATGAGCAGTCCCTGTGGGGAAGAGAGCAAGAGAGAGAAGGCAGGGAGGTGGAGCCAACAAAACATACAAATAACTGAGCAGGTGGCCCAGGGATCTGGCTTAGAATCTTCAACTCCCGCCCCACCCATTTCCTTGGGCAGCCTCTGGGGGCGCTGCAGCACGCTAAGTGCACATTGCTCAGGCAAGCTTAATTGATTTCATGACTAGGAGCAGAGATTTTCCCCAGCCACACGCTGAGCCCTAGTCAAAAACATTTGTACCAACATCCATTTTTAATGCTGTGTATGCCAAATGTTGTCACAAAAGGCAGCGGTGAACATGCTACTAATTTACTCACTGGGAACTGAATGCACATTTCCAAATGCGGGTGTGTCACTGGTTTATTGGATGGAGGACAGGGAAGCACCTAAGTCTGATATTTGCATAGAGCTCTGGGTCTAAAGTAATTGGACAGAGACACTATAGTACAGTGAGGAGGAAAGCAAGCACTCTTTGCCCCCAGAGGCTTCAATATCCTCTTCTGTTATGAAGGATTTGCTTGAGCTAAAGTCTAAAATCTGGTCCTGGTTCAGAGGCAAGACCAAGGTATTTAGATCCTCTAGGAAATTTCCTACCCTCCCCCTTACCCCCACCATGTTGCTGTACACTAGGAAAGAGTTAATTAAAAAAAACTTTTTCCATAATACACACACATGCCAAGAAGCCATGGAGAGTGATGTGGATTTTTGTTTGTTTTGGTGGTTTTTTGGGTGGGGTAGAGTGGAAATGGCACATTTATAAAGAATAAAATTTTAAAGTGTGCTCTTAGATGTGACTGTCTACCTTGTCTATCCCAAAGTTTCTCCCCTAAAGCAAGGATCTCCTGAACATTACCAAAGGTCCAAGTCCTGCTCTAGAGCAGCATACATACATACTGCCCAGCTGATGTCTCCCCATTGATGTTTCTCTTACCAGATTCATTGAAAATAAAATACTCAAAATCAAATGTAGCAAAAAAATACAAGGAACATACTTGACCTCCAATTCCCATCCCATTCACATCTCAAAGTATCCTCTCCCCAGTGGGAGAGGGCACACCTATAGCAACACCTAAGACCAAGAAATATATGTAAGAATACACTTATTGTAGTGATTGTGGGTTCCGATTCCTCATTCACATACTTACTATGTGACCATTGGCAAGTCACATGAAAACACTCACATACTCAGTTTGCTAATCTATAAAATGGGAGCAAGGAAGATGAGAATAGCACCTACCTCACAGAGCTGTTAAGATCCAGTGGAGTAATGCATGTATAGAGACGTAAAACCCTTGAAATGATATAATATGCTATAACAGCCCGGTGCTATCGCTGTCATTATTGCCTCTGGTCTCAATTTTATTTAGTTAGCTGTGTGACCTTGAGCAAACTGCTTTACCTCTCTCTGAAGATCCGTGTGTTGGTCCAATTGGAGATTTGGATAGGCTTGTCTTTAAAGACCCTTTCAATGCTAACATTGGAGTTAGGGAGTTTAGGAGCCTGGAATACACAAAGGAAAGGTAGCCTCAAGCCCATACTGCTGAGTCAGCCAGCCAGAAGGAATCAGTTGTGCGATTCTGTGATTTTTCCGCTGTGAGTACATCTGAAGGATGTGGCACCAGGCCCTTGGCTTCACTTGGGGAACTGTTGGCTAGCCAAGAAGATGAAACTGGAAAGAAAACTAGAGGCTGAAGTTTCTAGAGACACAGGGTCTCTGGTGGCCTGTGATGGACTAAGTTATATGTCTTTTGAGGTGTATCTTAATTTCTCCAGGCCTGTTTCTTCATATGTAAAATGAGAGGATTGTGCTCAATAAGACCTTTAAGATGTTCTCTAAAACCCCTTACATCCTTTGATTTAGGTTTTAAAGGGCCTTCCTGGTGCTGGCAAGCTATACTTTAGGTCCCAAGGCCTTCTAGATTTTAACATGACCCATTTTCTTTTGAAACTGATGCTCTATCTCCTCTCTTCTTTCTTTCTTCCTTTCTTTTTCTTTTCCTCCTTCCTTTATGTCTTCCTCTTCCTCCTCCTCCTCCTCTTCCTCCTCCTCCTCCTCCTCCTCCTCCTCCTCCTCCTCCCCTTTCTCCTTTTCTTCCATCTTCTCTGTCAGGCTGAATTGTTCCTTAGGAAGTCTGGTAATCTTCACCTCCAGGCTTACCTTATTGTTGCCAGGTTGCATTGGCCACTCATAGGCCTGGTCCTACTGTTAATGAACACTGAAGCTGTGCTTCCATTTCTGACCTAGGCAGGTTCATTGTTCCTTGGGAAGTCTGGTGACTCTCACTCCCAGGACTTACCATGTTGTTACCAGACTTAGTGGAGACATCTCACTGATCAGCATTGACATTACTATAGCTCCAAACTCTTGAGTTCAATGAATCCACCAGCACCATCCTCCCAAGAAACAGGGAATTAAAGGTGTATACAAACCTGCCCAGCAGCCCAGACCCAAGTCACAAGAATAGTTTTCCATACTGGCAGCGATCATATAACAGCTAGAATTTCTGTACCAACCTCTCCCACCCCAGGGGATTTAGAGAATGTGTTTGGGATATTCTGTGCAGATTAATTCTGGAATCAAGACTTTTTCCCCTCTGTTTCTCACCAAGATGTAGCATGATAGGTATCCAAATCCGGGGATTAAAAAAAATCTAATTCTTCTTTCCAGATGTCTGCTTCAAAGAGAACAATTTTCCTCTCCACCTGCTGTCTCTTTCCTCAGAATCAATTGCAGACTATTTTGGAAGCTTGAGATCTTTGCCCCTATATATAGATGCAAATATTATGTTTGCCAAGGTGCCTCCCATGCTCCCATCATGACTTTCTATCTCCTCCTCTGTGGTGTCTCAATGTGGCTAGGTACCTGGAGCAAATCATCACTTCACCCTATTCTTAAGGGACAGTCAAATTTCATTCTTCCTCTAATCCCTACACCCTCTCCTCCATTCTTGCCCTTTCCAGCTGGTTCTGTAGGTGAAAGAACTTTCCCTGACACATGAAATCCAGAATTCTGAGTTATAAATGCCACTAATTTCTTCGATGACTTGTTTTTCAATTCTGCTCTTAGAAGCCATAAACCCATTTAAACAGAGGAAGATAGAAACCAAATTGACCATCATAGACTTAAATTTTGAAGGGACTTTATAGACCAAAACCCTCCCCTTTTACAAGTGAGAAAGAGGTTCAGAAAGATTAAGTGAATTGCTCAAAGTTATACAATAAGGTAGCAGAGCCAACATTTGAATCCAGGTCCTCTGATTTCAAATCCAGGACCCTTTCCCCTGTACTATGTTGCTTCCATATTCAAAGCACTCTTTCTATACCCCGTTTTTTTTTTCCTTTAAAATTTTATTTTATGTACATTATTTACTATGTATTATTTTGTATTCTCCTACCCACCCCCCAAAATCCTGGTAGTTCAGAGTACCGGAAAGCAATAGAATTGTATCTGTATTGGCAGTATATGTTGGCAGTGTAGTATATTGAAAGCAATAGGTTTGGAGACTGAATGAGTTCAAATCCCAGTTCTATTAGTGACTTATCATAACCTTTCTGTCCTCAAGGCAAGTGATACAATAAAAAGAGCAAAGAATTCAGAGTTAAGAGACCTGATTCTGAATTATTGTTCTGATAATTATGTGTCTCACCTTTATTAAGGAACTGAACTTCCCTGGGCCTTAGTTTTTGTGTCTTTAAAATAAGGTCTTTGAGCTAGAAAAAAATAATAACAAAATTCATCTGTAAGAGCAAAAGGTCCAGAACATCAAGGGAATTACTGGAAAGAAATGCAAGGGAAGGTGGCCTACCTATACCAGATCTAACACTGTATTATAAAGGGGCAACCATCAAAACTACTTGGTACTGGCAAAGAAATAGAGTGGTGGAATAAGTTAGGTACACAAGACACAGCAGTAAATGACCATAGAAATCTACTGTTTTATAAACCCAAAGACTCCAGCTTCTGGATAAGAAATCACTATTTGAAAAAAACTACTAAGAAAACTGGAAAACTATATGGTCGAAACTAGGCATAGACTAATATCTCATACTTTATACCAAGGTAAGGTCAAAATGGGTACACAATTTGGTTGGGTTTTGCCCTTCATTGTTGAAGAGGACCAAAATGACATCACTATGCTAGAGTCAAGTGTGTCCAACCATGGCTGATCAGACCAATACGAGCTTGGAATGTTCTACCACAGATTGGGCACAAATAGTCCATGTAAACATTTGGGGTGGATTCTCTACATTTGTATATCTCTTGTTTCTTTTAAGCTACTTCAATTCTGTTTTGCTAATAAAGCACAGGACCTTCTCTGATGAAGGCACGCCATACTGAATGATCCTGTTCCAGTGTCTCACATGTCACACAATCAATTCCAAAGTTCAAGAGACCTTGAGAATGTCTTTGTATGTCTTCTTCTGATCACCATGTGAATACTTACCCTGTGTGAGTTCTCCATAAAATAGCCTTTTTGGAAAGCATATATTTTGTATTCAAAGAATGTGGCCAGCCCATTGGGATTTTGCTCCCTTAAGTCGAGTATGAATGCTTGGCAATTAAATTAGAAAAAGAGCCTTGGTGTCTGGCATATTATCCTGCTAGGTGATCGTCAGGATCTTCCTAAGGCAATTCAAATGGAAACAATTCAGTTCCCTGTCTTGGAGCTGGTAAACTGTCCAGGTTTCACAGGTATACAACAATGAAGTCAGCACAACTACTCTTTAGATCTTCATTTTGATAGTCAATCTAATACTTCTCTCTCAAACTTTTCTTTGGAGCCTCCTAAACACTGAGCTAGCTCTAGCAATACATGTGTCAACCTCATTATCAATAAGAAATCCCTGAAAAATACACTATCAAGGTAAGGGAACTTATCCACAGCATTCAAAATTTCTCCGTGTGCTATAATCAATGGTTCCATGTAGACATAATGGGTGAAAACTTCAAGCAAATTAGAAGAGCTAGGAATAGTTAACCTGTCAGAACTATGGAGAAGGGAAGAATTTATGACCAAATAAGAGAAAATTATGAAATACAAAACAGATATTTTTGATCACATGAAATTAAAAAGGTTTTGCACAAAGTCAAATGTAACTAAGATTAAAATGAAAGCAGAAAGCTGGAAAACAATTTTCTTTTTATAGCCAGTGTTTCTGATAAAGGCTTCATTTCTCAAATATAGAGAGTACTTATCAATAAGAATACATGTCATTCCCCAATTAATAAATGGTCAAAGTATATGAACAGGCAGTTGTCAGATAAAGAAATTAAAGCTATCTATAGCCACAGGAAAAAATGCTCTAAATCATTATTGATTAGAGAAATGCAAATTAAAACAACTCTGAGGTACCACATCACTATCACTAGCAAATTGGCTAACATGACAAAACAAGAAAATGATAAATGTTGGAGATGTGGGAAAATTGGAACAATTTTCCACCCTTGTCACCCACCCCCACTGGAAGGACAAATTGGAACATTGTTGGTGGAGCTGTGAACTGATCCAACTATTCTGGAGAACAATTTGGAACTATCCCCAAAGGGCTGTAAAACTGTGCATACCTTTTCTCCAACAATATCACTACTAGGTATGTGTCTCAAAGAGATCATAAAAAGGGGGGGAGGACCCACATGTACAAAAATATTTATAGCAGGTGCATGTGTGTGTGTATGTCTGTGTGGCAGCAAAAAAATTGGAAGTTGAGGGGATGCCATATAATTGGTTAATGGCTGAATAAGTCATGGTATATGAATATAATGGTATACTATTGTTCCATAAGAAATGGTGAGCAGGTAGATTTCAGAAAAACCTGGAAAGACTTGCATGAATTGATGCTGAGTGAAGTGAGCAGAATCAGGAGAACATTGCATACAGTAACAGTAACACTGTGCAACAACTCCAAAACACTCATGATAGAAAATGCTATCCACATCCAGAGAGAGAACTATGGAGTCTTAGTACAGATCAAAGTATACTATTTTATCTTTCTTTGCCTTTGCTTTGATTCTTTTTTTGCAACTTGACTGATGTGGAAATATGTTTAATATGATTGTACATGCATATTCTATATCAGATTGCATGCTGTCTTGGGGAGGGGAAACAAGAGGGAGGGGAGAAATCTAGAACACCAGATCTTATAAAAGTGAATGTCGAAAAATAAAAATAAATAACTGTCTAAAAAAATAAAATAAAACAGGGCGGCTAGTGAATAGAGCACTGGCCCTGGAGTCAGGAGGACCTGAGTTCAAATCTAGCCTCAGACACTTAACACTTCCTAGTCATGTGACCTTGAGCAGGTCACTTAACTCCAATTGCCCTACCTTCATCCTCAAAAAAAAGTTAAAGTTAAAAATAAAAAAATAAGGGATTTGGAGTAATTTCTCTCAGAGACACAATCCAGCTATAAGTCTTTGATTCTATAACTTATTGAGACTTACCTCCCCACTTTAACAGAATGTAGATTCTATACTTATTTTACACTGAAAAGTTAGCCTCAGTTTCTTCGTCTGTAGAAAGGGGAAAATAATAACTGTACTATTCCCCTGGTATGCTTGCTGTGAAGAAAGCACTCTTTGACCTTAAAGTACTATATAAATGTTATTGATTGTTCTAGGTATCATTACAATTACTGTTGCAATGATATTTCCTTATGGCTTTAAGCAAGTAACTCTCTTACTTTCACTAGGTCTTTGTCTCTTTCTCTATAAAATGGCAGTATGAAGTAGAGGGAGGAGGGTGGTGGCTTGGGATTACATTAACTCTAAGGCCCCTTCCATGTCTAAATTCTTTAAATCTATGCTCCAACAAAGGATTTCTTGAGCTACATCCTCCTTTCTGTCCCTGTCCCTCCCAACACTCCCAGTCCTAGGATGTTGTTAGACTCCATTATGTTCCCAGAACAGCCCTCACAACCTGTCTCCTGAGGTGCAAGTGCTGAGAAATGCAGTTTGATATTTGATTTTATTGACTCTAACCCCAAATTATCTAACTTTAAATGTGCTGTTTTCAAAGAGAGAATGGAAAGAAGTGACAGCCCATTGCCCACCACGCCAGACAAATCGTCCAAAATGTCGGTAACCCTGAAGAAAATTGTTCCTGGAGTTACAGATGTGGAATTAACCTTTACATACATTCTGCAGAGCAGAGAGGCCCAGACATGGGAGACAGGGCTGGGAAATGAAAAGGAAATTCTTCCCCAGTGTACAGAGAGAAAAAAAGAAAATGCCAGAGGAATCTATCCTGCAGGCATGGTATCAGGAGGTGTTAGAATAGCTACAAGGCCTCCTTTTTTCCTTTACACCTTTCATCTCAAAGCACTTTACACTGAACTCTTTTCACTTATACCTGAAATGTTGCCACCTCTGAGATGGAATGCAACAGTCATTTAGCACTAATATCATGCCTTCCAGCATCCCCATTTTCTTCTTGTTGAAGACCTCTATTGACGGGGATTTCATACATAGCCTTCTCAGGAAACTCTTGGAGTTGAGGGACATGGGTTCCCCCCCCC
>JAQQSW010016698.1:0-11618 GCA_028646575.1 Pseudocheirus occidentalis | reverse complement strand
TCCAGTCCTCAGGAATGAACAGCTCCCAGGTCCTTGTCCAGTCCTCAAGGCAATTCCCAGCACACACTGAAGTTCACAAGGTTCAGCACACCTCAAACCCTTCAGGGCTTCTCTTGCCTGGAACTCAAGGATCAGCCAAGCCAGGCCATAAACAAAGTCCCATCCTGTTCATGTCTTCAGTCAGCCACTGAGAGCCAAATCCAAAATCTGTCTGTCTATATAAAATTCTCCTGCTTATAACCACTGGCCTTCTTCCAAGTCAACAGGGGAGTGTCTCAGCCAATAGTATTCTTCCAGTCAACAGGGTAATTCACACCTTCCAGACAAGGCTCACACTTTCCATACAGAGCTCACACCTTCCAGACAGAGCTCATACCTTCCATACTTAGCCCTCAGTATCCAACAAATTGATTACCATTACAGCCTTGAAGAGAAATAGTTTAAATGTTGTCTTCTCCTTAGAATGTAATCTCTGTGAAGACAGGAACTTTGCCTTCTTTGAATCCCCAGTGCCTGGAAAACAATAAACCCTTAGTAAATGTTTGTTGAATGACTGATGGCTTCACTATGAACTTGGTGATGATTATTTCTCCAATAACTACCAAACATCGCTAGATTTCTGTGTTTCCCAGTGTTATTAAACTAAACCTCTTCCATTCTGCTGTGTGTGTGTGTGTGTGTGTCTGTGAAAGTTTGTAAAGTGCACAAAGATGAAGCTCAGCACAAGGAGTCTCTTACCTGTTGAATCGCAATCCTGACACTTTCATTTGCAGATTTCTGTTGTTCAGAGGTTTCAGCTCTGTCTGACTATGGGACCACATTTGGGGTTTTCTTAACAGATACTGAATTTTTTTTGCCATTTCCTTCTCCAGCTCATTTTACAGATGAGGAAACTGAGGCAAGCAGGGTAAAGTGACTTGCCCAAGGTCACAGAGCTAGCCAGTATCTGAGGCCAGATTTAAAACCAGAAAGCTGTCTTCCCAACTTCAGGCCCAGCACTCTAACCACTGGGACACCCGGTTGCTCTATACCATCCCACAAAACCAGAGAGGGGATCTAAGGCACACCTCACATTGAAAATATTGCTCAGGTTCTCCCTTTGAACCTACACGTTCCTCTTACTAAAGCCAGACATTCTGCCTTCTTCAGCATAGTGGCAAACACCTGTTTGAAGAGAAATTGTTTTACTTTATACAGGAGATTTTATAAAATCTTTTTTTCTTATACCAAATATCTTACTTTCCAGAAGTTCTTTCCACATTTGACCTAAATCTTTACTACTGCATTTTAAAGTCAATATCAATGGATTCTTTTCTTTTATATATACTTATACAAGTATAGATGGACTCTCTCTTACAGGAAAATACAGGTGTTTTGAAGTCAAGGATTATTTTATTTTTATCCTTGTATTTCTAGGGCCTAGAACATCACAGTGTTTGAATGAATGCCTTTTTGATTTTTGATTTAATTGATTTTTCCCCATCAAAAATTCTTCCAAGGATCATAAATAATAAAGCTGGAAGAAAACTACTTAAACTAGTTAATTCAACACTCTTATTTTACAGATAAGTAAACTGAGGTACAAGTGATCTGTCCCAAGTGTTCTTACGGGCAATTACTAAGAATAAATCAGTAAGAATTATCTGCTCTTCAAGGGCTTTCCCTTTTGGTTTTGGTTTTTTAATCAGTTCTGATCATTCTAAGTCTATTCACATTTTAAAACTTCATAGCTTGTCTGACAAAGGGAATGTCTGCTTTTATCATCCTTCTACAGTTGGAGTATTTGGGAAAGTTGGCTGAGGTCACAGAGTGCAAGAGATACAGGTCTCTTGGCTACTCCATGGGGGTTGTAGTCAATAGATGGGGCTCTCCTAATAGGATTACATTGGCCTGATGAATGCCCTTGGATGAGAATGATTTCTTGCTTCAGGCTAATTACCATCTCCAACCACACTGTAGCTACATAGATAAAAGTCTACAGGTCCAAATAATTTTTCAGTAGGTAAGTAGATGCATGAATATAGCACCTTCTGATGACAAATTGTGTCGTGCCATGACAGATAACTGGGATAGATGGAAAGCATGGACAACGAACACATTATTACTGTATTCATTATTAGTAAGAAAAAGTCATTGAGCTTATTGGCAGCAATTGTAGTTTCTGCCTACGTAAGCTTCTTATTGGGGCTGAAAATGCATTTTAATTTTAGAGATTGGAAATGGTATCAAGTAATTTTAGCAAGCTCTGCAGTCATAGGACTAAGGGTGGAAGAGGCCCTATAGTATCTTATCCAAATTCCACATTTTACTGATGAAGAAACTGATGCCCAGAAAAGCTAATCAACTTGTCTAAGGTAAAACCCAGACCATAAATATCAGAGCAATGATTTAAAGGCCCTCTTTTTTTTTATCTTCATGCCCCATTCTCTCTCTCTCTCTCTCTCTCTCTCTCTCTCTCTCTCTCTCTCTCTCTCTCTCTCTCTCTCTTTCTCTCTCTCTCTCTCTCTCTCTTTTTAACTAAATCTTGTCTCAGATATTTGAAGCCCAAATAAACTGAAGGAAGAGCAAGATTGAAAATATGTAGTGAGGTAATATTTTATTCAATATATGCGAGCCTGTAAGATCCAAAAAGGTCAGATGCTCAATAGGCCAGAAGGACGGGGAAAAAAAAGTTCTTAGGTCAGTGCCTTATCAAGCAGCTGAAGAGATTTTTTATGACTATCTACCCTTTTTTAATCTGCAATATGTAGGCAGTTGCTGTTTTACTGAGACCTTCCTTTATGCATTTTGATTGCTCATTTCCTGTAGATTGTCTGTGTGGCTCTTATAACACAGTTTTGCAATAGCTCAATTAACTAGAGGGCTTAAGGTGGTTTTTCTGGGTCACAGAATTTTCTGGATAACAGAGGTTTACTTTAAAACATGTTTAAAATTTTCCTAGGATGGCTACCTCTCCTTTCATGGAGTATTTCTTTGGTGACTAGAAATTTTGCAGTGTTTCAAGCTTATTATTCTAAAGATTCAGTCACATTATAGATGAGTAGAGAGTTAGGGGATAGGGAACCTGCAGCCTTGAGGCTACATATGGCCCTCTAGGTCCTCAAGTATGGACCCTTGACTGAATCCAAACTTCACAGAACAAATCCCCTTAATAAAGGATTTGTTCTGGAAAACTTGAACTCGGTCAAACCGCTGGACTTGAGGACCTAGAGGGTCACATGTGGCCTCAAGGCTATGCTACCCTTGCATAGACCTGCAGCAATAGAGTTGTGTTCTTTGATGTGCACACTAGACTTAATGGTAAGCTTAAAGATGGAGCCTATGAAAGGGAAGTTGACTGGGTATTGATCAGAAAATATGGAAAATTAGTATTCTGTTAACTCTAAGCTACCAGAATAGAAGAGGTCTAAAAGCGAAACAAAGATGGAGATCTTTTCAGATATCAAGGGGCCTCTGCTGAGCCACGTTCCTATCTCTGCTAGAGCAATACTAATAGAACCCAGGAGTGCTTGGCTCTGATGTCTGGACTACAGAACTGCACCTTGTTGTTCAGTCATGTCCAACTCTTCCTGACCCCATGAACTATCATTGTGCACCAATTTTGTCCATGGGATTTTTCACTTCTTTCTCTAGTGGATTAAAGCAAATAAAAATTTATTACTTGCCCAGCATCATGCAGTAGCAAATATCTGAGACCAGATGTGAATTAAGGTCCTTCTTCCTAACTCCAGGCCCAGTGTTCTATCCACTGAGCCACCTAGCTGTTTTCTAGACCCAAGTCTAGATGAAACTGTAAATGTTAAAGGATAGTGTAGAGTCATATATAAAAATTTTCTTGCAAATAGGGAATGTGTAAGAAGTGAAATTCATTTGATATGTTAAATGTTGAGATTGACAACCATGAAGACACTATGCAATTGTAGATCAGGCCTTAAGAAGGCATCAGAGGACTTGAGGCTTCACAAACAGTGTTATACAGTAAAAAAAAAAAAAGCACCAGTTTTGGAGCCAGAGGGCCTAGGTTCAAATCCTGCCTGTTACAGGTATTAACAGTATGACTAAGCAAGTCACTTAATCTTTCTTGGCCTCAGTTGTTTCATTTGTAAAATTATAGTACTGAACTGACTCCCGGAGGTGTTTCCAGCTCTAAATGGGATCTTTCAAAGATTTCCAATTTTACACATGTGGACTTTAAGTCATTGGGATAAACCTGTTTTTTTGGATGTCTTAAATAGAACTCAAATAAGTGTTCTTATGACTTGGGTATTAGCTCTCTTCTGAAACTTCTCTCAAACATAACTGTGACATTCTACCCTGACAAACTGCAGCTTGGGTCTACTTTTCTCCTTTTTGGATCCAAGTACCTAGTCTTTTATTTATTCATTCTTATAAACATGAGGAAGGAAAGAACAAGTATTGGGTGACCATTTAAGGTGAAGGAGTCCAAACTCATGATGTTATTGTTGTAGCTAGGGAATTCCTGCTAAGAGAACTCTCTCTACCAGTAAATATCAGCAAGGGAGAAATACACTATCGTTTATAAATTTCTCAATTTTAAATAAAACTCTGTTAAGACTGTAGTAATCCATCTAAATTAATTATTGTGACCAATTTTGAAAGGATGGTTGAAAAACAGAAAAAGAATCAACATTTAATTATATTATAAAAAATAATAAAATGAAAATTTTATTTAATTATATTGAGGTGATACTTTAAAGAATTTGACAAAATAATAAAATTCATTTAAAGAGCAAAAGATATGGAATAACAAGGAAAATAATGAAAAGATGCAGGAATTAAGGGAGAATAACATTTCTGGATATCAAACTACATAATAAAGAAGCAATCATCAGAAGCATTTGCTAAAGGATAGGTAATAGTACAGATTACACATGGGAGAACCGAAAATAGTGGAAAGCCTAGCCCAGTATTTAATAAACCAGAAAACCCAAATTGTTTAAGAAAGCCTCCTCATTTAATTGAAACTGCTGAGAATAACTCAAATGCAGGATGGCAGAAAGTAACCTTAGACCAACAACTCATGCCATATTTTAAAACAAATTCAAATTTGTTATGTGTCCTGAATATAAAATGTACAATAAAAATTAAAGTTATATTATTCTTTACAAAAGAATTGCAGACTCTTACCAAATATATGAAAGAATGTCCCAAATCACTAATCATGCAATATGCATATTAAATCAGCTTTGTGGTCTGTCTCACATCCAAAAAAGTTGGCAAAGATGACAAAAAGATGGGCATAGTCAATGTTAGAGGTGTTGTGGGAAAATAGGCACACCAGTACTTTTTTGGTGGAGTTATAAACCATTACAAATGTTTTAGAAACCAATTTTGAGTTGTGCAAGTAAAGCCATTAAAATGCCCATATCTTTTGATACCAGATGATACAGTCCTAGTCATGTGCTTCAAGGAGGTCACTGATATGAAGAAAATCTCTATATATAACAAAATATACATAGAACTATAATTGTGGCAGCAAAGAACTGGAACCAAAGTAGACGTCTATCAAATGGTAGATCAGTAAACAAATTGGTACATGTATAAAATGGTATATTACCATACTGCAAGGAAAGTACAAAAATAAATATGATTACAGAGAAAAAATGGAACAACTTACATGAACTAATGCAAAATGAAATAAATTGATCAAGAAACTATATACATACATACATACATACATATATATATGTGTGTGTGCGTGTGTGTGTGTGTGTAACAACTATGCCAATGTATAAATGGATTTAACAACCACAGCAAAAGAATTGAAAGTGAATGTTTCAGAATTAATAACAACAAGCATGGCTACAAAGAAGAAATATGAAAAAAATACTTCCCAAACTCTTTTGCAGATGTGGAAGATATATGTGTCTGGAATATTTCATATGCTTTCACACTTTTTCAATATAATGATTAGTTTTGATAATTTTTTTCTCTTTTTTTTTTTGAGAATTGAGGTTAAGTGACTTGCCCAGGGCCACACAGTTAGGAAGTGTCAGAGGTCAGATTTGTACTCCTCCTGACTCTGATGTTCTGTCCACTGTACCACCTAGCTGCCCCCTTTCTTCTTTCTTAAAAAAATTATTCTTTGCAATATGGAAAGCTGTCTAGGAAGGGGCAAGGGAAGAGATCTTGGGAAAAATTTAGATGATAGAAAAACAAAATATATCAATAAAAATGTATTGAACATAACTGGTGACCCACCATCTGCATAAAGACATCTATTGAGAAGGTACCAACACTAGCTCAAATTATTTTTTTTAAGTTTAAAAGCGTTTTTCTTACAGGAAAACTGAACTACCTCTCTGTAATTGTAACCACAGTTCCTGGTTCTGCATAATGAGTTCAAACATAACAATTCTAGCCACTTTTTTGTGGGAGAGTTCTTCTAATATTTTAAAATAGTCATTGGATCCCCCAACCCTGTGTCTTCTCTTTCAGATTAAAATATTCCCACTTCCTTTCATTGATCCTCATATGATATTATCTCCCTCCCCCTCAATATTCTGGTAGCTCTTCTCTGTGTGTTCCAGCCTAGCAGTGTCCTTCCTAAAATGTGGCTCTCAGAATAGAACTTAGTACTGTACATGTTGTCTGACCATGATAATTTACAGCAGTCTTTCATATACTGACCTCTCCAACTTTCTTAATGCAACTTGAATTTCATTAACATTGTTGACTGTCACTGAAGCTTAATGTTCACTTTATTTTTCTTTCATGCATATATATTTTTTGACAACAGGGTTAGTATGGGAGCATCATTTGCATGACTACACATGTATAATTGATATCATGTTTGCCTTCTCAATGGGTGGGGCAGGAGAGGAAGAAAAAGGAATGGAGAAGAAAATTTTGAGCTCGAAATTTTTAAAGATGAGTGTTAAACATTTTTAATGTAATTGGGAAATATTTAATGAAATAGAAAAATATTTTTTTCCAATTGTTGCCTGTCATGTCACTGGATCTTTCCCCCCCAATCAGACTGTTTTCTAACCATGACTCCACAATCTTGAGAATCCTTGGGACTTGGGTAGATTATATACAAAGTGTAACAGCCTAAGCTTACTTGGTAGTTATCACAGGAAATCCCATGAGAATTTTTTGAAATGATAAATTAATTTAAGGTAAGAAAATGGAAGCGATACGTGGGGAAGCCCTCTGAGAATTTGGAAGTGAGAGGAAAAAATATAAGATATTGCTTGAGAGAATGACAAGGTTAAGTGAAGGATTATTTTTCAGCATGGGAATATCTCAATATATTTGTAGTTGATAGGGGGAATGGTAATGAATTAAGAGAAGGACAAAAAAGGGAAAAAATTTGACCAAGACAATATGACAGAGAAGGATCAAGACCATAAATGATGGTGGCTTTAGCAAGGTAAAGACTCATGTCTTCATTAAAGATGAAAGCAAAGGAGAAGAGAATGGACTGATGATGAAGAGGGGTTTTAAAGTATGAAAAACTGGGAGGAGGGGGAGGAAGAAGAGATCATGACAGATGCCCTCTATTTTCTCAGTAAAGTTAGAGTTCAGCTATAGATGCACCTGCTCATACCCATCACAGAAACCAACAGAAGATGACTGAATCTTGGCTAAGTGGAATCTACAGAGAGTTGTTAGTTTTATCTGTCCCAGGCAGCTGAGGTAGGACTAGGTTTGAATGAGCCAATTTTACTTGCATGTGTTTATACCAGGGCATCTGGTGGAGTACAGAGAAAAGAGTGTATATGTTGCATCATATCAGGAAGATTTAGATAATAATTCACTCAACCTCAGTTCAAGTATTCAGAGACCTAATAATATCATTGAATCTAGAGCGGAAGGTGAGCTGAAAAGGAATTTAATCTTTACACTACCTTTATTTAACCTATAAAAAAAATTGAGACTCAGAGAGTGGAAGTAACTTATCCAAGGTCTCATGGGTACTAAGTAGCAAAGCAGGAATTTGAACCCAAGTCTAGTAACTCCAAATCCAGTGCTCGTTCCAATAAATTAGGTTTTCTCTCTAAAGTTGTCAAGGAAAGCTGTCTAAGCCGTGCAGCATAGACAAGAAGGAAATTATAGGGAATTTCTATTGAAACCTTAAGAATGATTTAACAGCCAAGAAAGTTGTTGAGCCACCAAATTGGTATTTGCAAGGTCCAATGAATGGAGAATGCTATTAGCACAATTCTGCCTAATCTAGGGTGTGAAAAAATAATGCACAGTGATAATAGTATAGACATTTGTCACTGCAGTAGGACATGGCTTTACTTTCCCATTGGCAGCATGGGAGAGATCCAGCGTGGATGGGTAGTGTTCTATAAATACCCCAATTCCCTTCATCCCCTGACCATGGACACAGAAAAGGCATCACAATTATTCTGCTAGTGGGAAACTACAGTTTGGAGGTGGACTTCTCTACCAAATTTGAAATACTGTATCAGAATCTTTGCTTAAAGTGGTCCTGGCTAGCGAGTGAATTGAGAGTCTCAAATTGGCATCTCCACCACCCTGTCTATATCCACATCTCTCTTCACAGTAAAGAATCAAAAGATTCTAGGTCTAACACTGGCTGGATCTCACATCTGATGTGGGCACGAAGCAGGGGAACTGGCATGACTGTAGTTCCCCTAGCCACCAATGTCTCTCTCTAAATCTCTTTCTCTGTCCTTTCTCCTTCAAAAGCTCGGCACACAGTCCTGTATCTGATATCAGCTGCTTTTACTTGCCAACCAGGTCAATACACATTCTGGGGGTCACAAGGGCCAATGGTGTTTTATCAAGATATCAGAATGCTACAAAAAGAACTCCCATGGTCCTTCAGCCTCTTGTCACATTATTACTCTTGGAAAGAAGCTGACTTGTTTTCTCAGGTGGGCCTTTTTCCTGTTCTCATTTGCGACTTTCTCATGCCTGTTTGCTTGGTCTTGTAACTGACGCCATACCCCTTTTAATCACAGCATCCTTCTCTTCACAGTTCCCTAAACTATTAATTCGTTAGAACATCTGATATATTATTAGTTTCCTGCTTTGTGTTCTTTTAGCATTTGCCAAAGGAAGCTGTTAACCCTTTGCCTACTACATAAAAGATTACAACAGATAAGCCATATATGTCTGTTCAAATACCACCATTTACTGTGGGAAGGTAAGAGGGATATTTGAAGGTTGTATTCCCATCTCTGACAATTACTAGCAGCAAGACCATTCACAAGTCACTTGTGGCTTCAGAGCCTCAGTTTCCTCATCTGTCAACTGGGGATTCTAATATGCATCATACCTCCCTCACAAGATTGTTGCAAGGATAAAATGAATGAGATGATACATGCAAAGCTGTTGGTAAATGGATTTTTGTTATTTTATATCTTGGATAAAATTTTTCTTTTTCTTTTTCTTTTTTTTTCCTTTTCCATGGAGGAAGGCAGGGCAATTGGTGTTAAGTGACTTGCTCAAGGTCACAGGGCTAGTAAGTGTTAAGTGTTTGGGGTCAGATTTGAACTCAAGTCCTCCTGACTCCAGGACTGATGCTCTATTCACTATGCCACCTAAAATTTTTCTTAATGCACCTTCATTAATTTCAAGTATGTTCTTATACTTACTGTAGTTAATGATGACATCTTAAGATTGTTGTTATTCAGTTGTGTCCAACTCTTTAGTGCTATCCGCTGGATTTTCTTGGTAAAAATACTGGAGTGGTTTGCCACGTCCTTCTCCAGTGAACTAAGGCAAACAGGGTGTGTGACTTGCCTAGGGTCACACAGCAAGTAAGTGTCTGAGACCAGATCAGAACTTGGGTCTTCCAGACTCCAGACCCAGTGCTCTATCCGCTAAGCAATCTCACTGTTTCAATCTTGAGATATCTCAGAGCTACTTAAGCTTTGTACACTGAATAGAATAAGAGAAAGAGGAGCCCGTGTCCCAGCGATGAAGGTGCTCCTCCATTTAAACTCATCCTAGATGTAGAGATTAGGAGATGAGAACATTCAGTCTCACGGGCAATTTGGAATGAGTTCCTCCTCCTTATTAAAAGCATCAAGGTCAGCAGAAGGGAAATTTGATCCATTGTTCATCTGTCCTTTCCTATCCCCAGCAAGAGGCTTCCTATTAGGTGATAAAGAGAAAAATGGGGAATCACAATTCTATAAGGGCTTCGGAGCTCTGAATACCATCACCACCTGAGCTCAGTACTCACTATCATTAATATAAAACCTGATAGACCAGTTGAAAGGGGTAATGATCTTCATGGCATTTGACCCTGGGGAACATAGACAGTGGTCTAGAAACAGAAAAGTGATGGTATTACAAGTCTGTCATGAGCTCTATGAATAGCAATTTATGCTGTTCAATTCATGCAATACCCCCACAGTCCTTCACGAGTGCAGCATTTTGAAACCTAGTGTTCTACCTCACAGAGCACTGAAAGCAAAGCCTGGAAGGATATCTCTACTGACAAAACTTGTACCATCAAAATAATGAAAGGTGATCTGCTTATGTGTACTGGAGATTTTTTTTTAAACTTGGCATATTTGTCTACCTCAAGCACCTGCATTTGTATATGAACAATGGATTTTATTATTATTTCATATACACACCCCAGACACACTCACAGTGTGTACCAAAGTTCATATAGTTAAGGTCTATTGGGTGAGTTTGAGTCCACAAGGCTCCTTTGTACAACCTATGATCAGTCAAAGTAGAATACAGCCAGATGACTGATTGTCACTGAACCTCTAGGAAGCCTTCAGGCTTAAGAAGATACAATTGTTTTCTCTCACAACCACTAAATAAGGAGACTTTTTCAGGAACTGTAAGAAAGGGAAATAGAAATCTCTCCAATGCATTACTCAGGTCCTAAGTAGTTTGGACCATCAACTGGGGTCAAATTCCTCACTCTGTAACCACCCCATATTCCACTTCTTTTTGTTAGAATGGCATAACTGTGCGTCCTGTATCCCAATCTTAGCAACTATCATGAATTGTTGGGACTAGGCAGGACATTCAGGACAGCCATGCTTGAGTCACTGAGTCAGGTTTATTTGTGGTGCCCAGAGAACTAGAATATCCATGTCTGGTGTATCTATCAAGAATATTGCACCTAGGGAAAGACTATGGGAATCCACATGTGATGTGCATATTTGGAAATTCATAGCAGTCAGCTGGGAAATCAAGATGGGGAAATGGTTAAAATAAACAGACAAAAGATCTTCTAATCTTGGAGATTGTTGAATACTAAAGAACACTGGAACCTCCTTAAACTTCATTGTAAATGCTATCCTATTTGTTCTTACTATTTGTCCTTTCTTGAAGAAGACCAATGACATCATGAGAGTGATGTCTTGACTTGCACATGAATTGGATTTAAGTGATTCAGAGCTGGACAGTCCTCAGCCTCACCTCCAGAGTCATCCAAGTCCAGTGGCAAGACTAGGTTAAGACAACTGGTGATGGTCAAGTGTTGTAGGCCAAGATTTTCAGGTTTCATGAATATCTAAAGAAAGTACTGAGTTAATTTGCAAGTCTTGATTGTAACACCCTGTTTATTTGTGCCTCTGGACATGGTCCTAGGATAAAGAGCTTAACAAGTGATTGGCTTTGGGTTGGGGTAGAGAAAGATTGAGACC
>JAQQSW010016697.1:0-11618 GCA_028646575.1 Pseudocheirus occidentalis | reverse complement strand
CCTTCCTGCTTCCAAGTAGCCCCAATCACCCACTGTTCTTTCTGTTTGCAGTGATTCTATCCTGCCCATTGTTTCAGGTAACCTTTCCCCTGCCCCAAAGAAATGGAGGGTTGTTCATGTCCCCTGCTCTAGCAAAGGGACTTCCTTCGTTCCCACTGTTGATGTCCTGGGTTCCCATGGGCTTAGGGATCATTTGTTGTTTGAAGTTTCTCTGCATCTCTTTCTATATATATACAGATATACATATGTATATATATATATATAGTACAGAATAAATATGTTTTATTGAATGAAAAAAATAATCATATGGTAATTTGAGATGTCAGAAAAAGCTACACATAATCTTATTTCATTTGATCCTCACATCAAACCTGAGAGTATGTGCTCCAACTATATCCAGGGACTTCCAAATGCTTGGAAACCTGGGCTGCTCTGAATGCTGTCAATACAGAATTACTCTCTGTATTGTCCCACATGTGCAAAGTTTCTACCTTGGGCAGAGAGATTTGAGAGGCAATGCTATAGCACTATTATATTACTTCTCTTCCACCTCTTTTGCTAGATTGCTAGTCAAATATTGTGTCCTCTTCTTTACCTTGTCTCTTCTTGACCTAATTAGCTCTCATGGATTCAGTTAGCAGCAATATATTGTTGATACCTGGCTCTATCTGCCTACTCCAATATCAATCCAGGGATACTGAGTTCTACAAAACTTTGTATAAAATGACCTTTTCACATTTCAAGCTGAGTTCCCAATAACCACTTCAAACTCAATGTGTCTAAACTTGAGATCTTCCCCAAATCTATTCCTTTTCTGAAATTTCTATTTCTGCCCCTGGAGTCTACACCCATGTATTTCACCAGGTTCATGCCCCTGGAATCATCCTTGACTCCTCTCTCTATCACTCCCCTCCAATCTAATTGGTCACCAAATGCCATCACTTGTAAATCCATAAGAAATCTAACGTCAAAACCCTTGTATCTTGGCAATAGCACCAGCTTTATTTGGGCTTTCACCCTCTCTTATCTGAACTGTGGCAATGGGTTCCCTAACTCATAATTTTTTCTCCATCATTCCATCCTCCCCACAATTACCCAGGAGATTTTCGAAAATTACTGGTCTTGACATTCTACTTACCAATAAAGTGCAGTAGTCCTCTACCCCCACCCAATTAGGAGGAATCAACTACAATTTCCTACATTTACCTTTTAAAGCCCTTAGTTATCAAAGTTCCAACCTTCCTTTCCAGCTTAATGGGGATTAGCTAGGAATTCTGCATGCTCTGGAGCAGAGATAAAACAGCTGCCCTGTTCTTCCTTATACCACACATATGGGTCATCTCCATTTTCCATTTTTTTGGACAGGTTACCTGCCTTCCATGGAGTGTGTTTCCTCCTCATCACTAGCTCCATGTGTGTGGATGTGTGTGTGTGTGCATATATGTGGATGTGCACATGTGTGTGTGGGCATAAGTGTGTGTGTATGCACTTCAAATCTGACCTAAGCTCAATTCTCTGACTCTCTCTGTTAAATTCTATTTTTTTCTCTCTCTCCTTGCCTTTCTCTGTTTCTCTCTTTTTCTTTGTAACTGTCTCTCTCACTCTGTAACTCATTAAATGGTATGCCCTCAGGGACTGGAGAGGAGGAATGGGGTAAAAAAAAACAAAGACTTTGGGACTGTGTACATGAAGACCAGGGAGCAGTCTGGGGTATGGAGACTTGAGTGTGAATCCCAGAAAGAACCTTTTTCATGGGGCTATGTGATGCTGGACGAATCCCTCCCCCTCCATGGACTTCACTTTCGCATTCTCAGAACTCAAGAATGTTCATTCACTCTACCCACCAACTCAATAAGCTCTAGTGGTTCTCTATAGCCTCCAGAACTAAGCACAAAATATTCTGTTTGGCATCTGAAGCCATTCACAATCTACCCCTTATTGTCTTTCTCGACTTACTTCTCTGACCTGGTCTCTTTGATCCAAGGACACTGGCCTCCTGGCTGCTCCACAATCAGGACACTTCATATTTCAGCTTCAGGCATTTTCCTTAACCATTGCCCATGTCTTGAATGTTCTTCTCATCCACTGTGACTACTGTCTTCCTGACTACTTGGGGTTCTTCCCTCATGATGGGCACCAGTTAATTACACTGACACTCCTCCATTACTGATGTACATTTTTGTGAATAAATCTGTCAACCCTGATCCTCTGACTTCATTAAGCCATTACTAACAGAAACAACTGAAATTAGGTAATTTCATGTTGCAGAAGCATACTTCTCTGTTTATTTAGTAGTCAATCAATGAAGTGTTTTTATCTTACTACAAACACTTTTGTATCTGATCAAATACCCAATGTTACTTATTATCTGAGATGTTATAAAGGCTCCTTCATGCACAGTTTTCTGAAGCTCAGATATCCAGGGAAGCTTAATCTTGGGAAGCAGAGGTCCATGAAGAAATGTAGGGGACCCTGGGTGAGACTAACCAGGACTTCATTTCACCCAAAAGAGTAACAAAGTACAGAGACTGGGCCTAACCCAGAACTCATGAGGGAGAGATCAGCAAACCAAAAAACCCACTGAAGAATATTATATATACATACTATGTATATGAGTATGTATATATGTGTATATATACACACATATACATGCATGTGTGTATATGTATATATACATTTGTGTGTGTGTGTGTGTGTAAGAGTAATAGAGATCACCAAAGAAAATACCTCTTTAACAACTATAAGCAAAAACTCAGAGGAAAATGTGGGTTTCTTAAAAGAATTACACTAAAATATGTGGAATAGGAATCAATGATTCCATGAGATAGCAAGACATTTTAAATAAAAAAGGCTGACAATAGAGTATCTGATATGAAAACAGTATATGTGGACAAAAGGTTGAGAAAAGATGCTTTAAGAATTGCTGGACTTCTTGAAATCCATGATCATAAAAATACCCCTATAAACTATATTTCAAGAAATCATAACAACAATCCATTTCTATTACAACTAGAGGACCGAACGAATGTAAAAACAACACACTAGTCATTTCTGAAAGAGACCCCCAAAAGAAAGTCAGAGGAATTCAACACCCCAACCTCCAGATCTCTCACATTAAAGAACAACAATGCAGAAAGTCTTTGAAAGGGGATGCTCAAATATCAAGGAATCACAATCGGAATCACAATCTCATCTCTAAATGAGTGGAATTTTTCAGTAAAATATTATAAAATACATGACCTCAGAACTCAGAATTACTAACATTATAAAGCCAAATATATGCCTAAAAAGGAGAAATAGTGGAAAAATTTAACAGAAATGAGAATTTTCAAGCTTTTCTGATAAATTAAAAACCACAAAAACAAAAGCAGTAAGACGGAGTAGCAACAAAAAAGTTCAGAGACAATGGGAAAGGCCAATTTACTTGAATAACTGTAAGGGGCTGTGTGATGGTGGAAGGCAAAAATGACTCATTGTGATTTTTTTTTCTTTTGCTTCTCAGAATTTGGTTTGACAAATTTTCTTGGTCATTGTGGAGAAGGTTTTGGGAGAGCTGAGGCAAAGTTACTGACTCTCATTCTTCTGTCTTGAGTCTGCTTTTGCTGGCATTCAAATAGAGAAGAAAGAAAGGAGTACTCCAGAAGTTTAATGTCTTTGAAGGACACATACAGAGTTTAATAAAAAAAATCACAGGACTTGGATGCAGATTATTTTAAACATTTTGAGAGGCAGAAAATAATTAAGAGTAGAAAAAATACATTTCTACAGATGTGAAGACAGGAAGGTGGCTATTTCTCACATTCAGGGTGCCAAAGAGTATACAAGCAAGTAGGAAGAAGTGGGGGAGCAGGTATCAGATGAACTTCACATTTATATAAAATGTACTGAAAAGGGTTAAATACACACAGGCTTTCAGTGTGGAAATATATCAAGCAAACAAGTAGAAACTGGCGTAGAATGGGTTAACTGCAGAGATAATTGTATGGAGGGAATATTCATTAGTAAATCTACCTATAGTAATCTTGAAGAAAGAATGACAAGGGGGGAAATGAAAAGAAGAACCTAACTGGGTGGGAGCAGGAGCCTAATTTACACAAGGACAAGGACACAAATGTTGGAAAGGGGAACATTTTTGAGAAACGTAAGAATTTTGAAAAATACAAATGCCAACCAAGCCTTCAGAGGACCTCTGATGAAGCATGGTTCCCAACTCCTGACTGAAAGTAATAAATGCAAAGGACAGAAATATATATATTTGAAAGGAATGCCATCTGAATTCATTTTTTTTAACTCTATTATTCGTTATAATATATTTTCCCCTGTTTTAAAATTTGGGATTATTTTTTTTCTTGGTAGGATTAACAAAAGGAATACCAAAAAGAGGAAGCATTTATATATTTTAAAAAATACAGAAGAGATTAAAAGAAAATTTAAAAGGAAGGACATGCCGCAGGAAGGTTTTTAAAACAATGCATGGAAGTCATGTGTGTACATGAGCACATTTGTGTGTGTGTGTGTGTGTGTGTGAAAAGGAAATCAACAGTCACATGCTATCTGCTTTTATGTTTCATTGGGCATGAGGAAATGCTGGGGGGGTTGGCATATGTTTAAATTAAAGATAATAAGAAAAACACAAAGAATCTTGTCTTGAAGCCATAGGAAAACAAACAGACAAAAGCACAAAAACAATGACCTAGTGACCAGTAGGAAGGTATTGGCAGTAGATATGGAAAGTAGACAGTTCTCACCAGTCTGCCCAGCTTTTCACACAAACAAAGGTAGATTTGAGGGTCTTTGCCCTTGTCTGTGCCACATCATTCCTTGGTCCCTCCCTGACATCTCTATCCAGCCTGTATTCCAAGAGATTCCTAATTTTTGCTGAGTCTTTAATCTTTCATTTCAGCTAAACTCAGTTTCCAAAAGCGCTCCATAGTCACCTAAAGACCAGACTAGAGGACATATACGAGTTCCCTCAGATCTCAAACCTGTTTTGAAGGACAGTCTGGGCCCAGCCTGACAAAGCTTGGTCACAACAAAATTTGACAAAAATCTACTAAGTAGTTACTCTGTATAAGCCGTTATGGTAGACACTGAAAATATGAATATGAGTTGAATAAAAGAGAGGTGACCATGGTAATGCCCTCATGGATTTGATGGACTCTGTTTGGAACTTTGATTGTCTGGGCGACCAAGGGTGTGTGAGAGGTCATGAGGTGTAAGAAGACTTGAAAGGTCGTGGGGAAGGTAATAAAGGGGCTTTGAGTGAAAAAGGATTTTATTTTTTTAATCTCAGAGTTGATAGGGAACAAATGGATTTTATGAATTAGGAGGCTAATATAGTCAGTCAGACATGCAGTGTGCAAACATCAGTTTGATGGCTGAATGGACAATACACTGGAGTGGAAGAGACTGGTGGCAGGCAGATGCACCAGCAGGTGGCTGCAATAGACCAGTTGTGAGGAGGGCCCCTGGATAGTGGCTGTGTGACTGGAGGGAAGGGGGCAAATACAAGAGATGGTATGAAGATGGAAAACACAGGATTTGACACCAGCCTGGATAGATGGGGTGAGTTCAGAGGGATGAGGGAGGATGGCAGTGAGGGAGTGAACCTCAGTAGTTCCCCCCTTTTTCAGTCTTCTTGCACTTGATTCCCCTACACTCATTCCTAAGGTAGCTACACTGAAGAATGATTTCTGTCCTTGGACACAATAGTCTTCTAACCCCCGGCCTCTGTGGTGATAGAATACTATCCTTCCTCCAATCTGACTCTAAGGTTGCCTGGTTTCCTTTAAAATTCAGCTCCAATCCCAGGTAGTGCAGAAGGTCCTTCCCGGTCCCCATGACTACTATTGATTTCTCCTCTGAGATGATCACCCCCTTCTACTCTATGTATCTCTATACATGTCTCATCATCGGAGACTGATGCACTTGTTTTGCCCACCTCTAGACTCCAGTGGTTATCCCTAATAGCCATCATGTCCCTTCAGTGATGGGAACCTGGGGAAGATGTCGTAGAAAACAGATGAAATGGGACTGAGGGGGAGGAGAGGAATGGAATGGAAGAAGGGAAGCAAAGAAATTCTTTTGGGAAAGGTGTCTAAACCATTAGTTCAAGGCTACAGTGGTATACAGGATGGGCTCTGTGGGTGCTTCCTTGGGGCTGGCTTTCCTCTTATTCAAGGCTCTTATGTTCACCTGCGTGTAGGTCACTCCCTCTGAACCTTCAGCCATGGGGACCTGGAGGGAAATATAAGGTTAAGGGAATAGTGAGTGACATTCAAGTGAGGGTTTTGAACATACTGGTGTATTGTGAATGCTTTAAAAGCCTGTCTCATCTAAGTTATGAATGTCTTCTCAGAATCATGCCCTAAATTACCTGAAATGAACTCCATAGGATTATAAAGGAAATAAATTATAATGAAGCACATTTATTTATATATAAATATATATATTTATTTCAGGAAAGCCCAGTTCAGATGTACTCTAATTGGGAGGAGAAGAAAGAATAGGTAAGTAATTATGAAGTGGTCCAACCCTGGGTGTAAAGCCTATTGGGAAAAGTTAGGGTCAAAGATGAAACAGGCTCTTCCAGGGGAAGGACAGGATGGGGCCAACTCACCCTTGGGTCCCTTGTTCTCTCCTTGGCCACTTCTGCATCTGAGGAGGACAGAAGCTTTTATCATTCTCCCAACTTCCCGGACCAGAAATCCCCTTCACCTACCCTCGCCTTGACCCAGGATCATGCCCCCTTCCTGCCCAGATAACTTACACAGGACTCCACCTCTGGGGGACTCAGGGTTACATGGAAGGCAAGTGCTCCAAGGAAGACAAGGAAAACAGAGGTGCCTGTTAGTAGAGAGAGATGTAGGAAGTAGGACATAGGTACAGAGTTCATGCTGGGAGGCTCTGTGAGCATTCTCTCCTCACCAGGGACTCTATCCAGTGCAGCAGGCTCAGGGCTGCATGGGAAGGGAGGAATAGGGGACTATGGAAAGAGGAGCTGAGTCTCCTTACCTCCTTGGGCTCTCTCCTTGTAAAGGCCCTGGTGAGAGAGACATGGGAAGGGAAGAAGGAAATTCAGGGAAGGTCTCAAAGGAAGAAAGCAATTACCCAATCCATACCCACTTCTTTATTCTTTTAGACACTGAGGGATTTCACTCTTTCTTTGCCACACTCACCCCCACAGATGGATCCTTGGCAGAGGATTGCCAGCAAGAGAAGGCAGAGGAGAAGGAGGAGGAAGGAAACACAGCTGAGGGTGATGAGGTGGGTATTGCTGGGCTCTGAATCTGGGGTGTGAGAGAAGAAAAAAATTTTAATTCACTGTCTTAAGAGGACCCTCACCCTGCCCCTGATATTGCCCCCCATTTTTCTCCTCTCATCTGCCTCCAGAGATGCCCATCACCACCAGTATTCCAGAGTTTGGCACAAATGCTGCTCAGAGTGGGCTTATCCCTTGGAATTAGGTTCAAAAATCCCCCAAACTGGGAGGAAGATATGAGGATCACAGGGAAGTATGATGGGGGGAAGCCTCAAGCCAGTTCATACTGTTGACCTATGCAGTTGAGGAAAGTGTCAAAATCTCTGTTATCTCTTACAAAGGGCCAGAGGTAAGGTCTTGGATTCATTTCCTTGTAAGAGCTGAGGGTAGGAGGTCATTGGCACCCTCCAGTGGGTCCTCTGGGTTCTCCTCACATTTCACTATGAGCTTCAGGGGGTCACTGTGTTGTGTCCAGAGACTGCCATTGGTGCTCAGTTGGTATCCACAGCTGTAATTTCCAGAGTGCTCTGGGGTTACGTGAGTCAGGAAGAACTGGGCTCCATTTTGAGTGGTATTCATGCTTAGCAGGATTTTCTCATCTCCTTCCTTGTACAGAACAAACTGAGTACCCCTTGAAGGTCCCCAGCAGAGGAGGGTCACATTGGCCCCTGAGGACACCTCAAGGCCAGGCCAGACTGAGAGCAAAGGCTTGGGAAGAGCATCTGGAAACACAAAGAGAGACAAGAGAATCTTTGGATACTTTCTACAGTTGGGATTGGGGGAAGAAAGAAGTAGGAATGCCATGAAGAACTCCCTGACTTTTGGCACCTGCTTCCATTGGCTCTTTCATCATTTGTTGCCCCAAATCTCCTCCCTTGGACAAGGGTGCACGCTAAGATGCAGATGGTCTCTGGGGCTGCCTAGGAATGGGGAGGTTCCTCCTTCCATCCTTGTCTCTAGAGCTTGGAGTAGCACCTAAGCTGGCCCATGCTTACATTTTTTTCTTTTCCCTTCCATAGCAGCCCTTTTCTGAACATCTACCCCATAAAGCTCAAAAGAGCTGCCCCGACCCCCACTGCAATAGGCCTTTTCAAACTTTCTGGACTACCTCTTAATTTTGACTTCCAATCTTCTAATTCATTCCCTGGGAACCTGGACACACCCTCACCTGTCACCCAGATCTCCAGGACCTCACTGGGCTCAGACACCTGGTATGGAGCCATCCTCTCATAGTAGACACAGCTGTAGTTGCCAGCATCCTGAGCCCTCACAGAAAGGAGGGGAAAGTCAGCTGAGGTCCCAGCTGGGCTCTGGCTCTGCAAGGGCTGAGGGCTCCCCACCTTCAGCAGAGTGAATGTCACCCTCCAGAGGGATGTTTGAGGGGGCTGCCGGCACTGGAGAGTCACATGCTTCCTGGGTTCCACCACAAGGCCTGGGAGGGCTAAGAGGGTAGGCTTGGGGAGAGATCCTGGGAGAAGGAGAAGAAGGGGATGGAAGTCAGGGCACCTCTCTCAAGGTGTGCCATGCACCAGAGTCCCTGTATGACCTCAGGCCTGTCAGAACCATCAATTTCCTTCCCCAGAGCCAAATCAGAATAGAAATGCCTCCTGTCTTCCAAGGCCTGAGAGTCCTGTCATGCCTCAGGGCAGAGCTGGCTGTGTGGACACCAGGCCTTGTCTCTGTGAAGCCCCTATCTTGGCAGAGAGCAGAGGGATCATCCTCAGAGTTATTCTGGGCCCACATGCCTCGCACCTGTGACCACCATCTCCAGGTCCTCACTGGGCTCTGACCCTCTGGCAGACACTGTTATTTCCTTGTAATCACAGCTGTAGATCCCAGTGTCCTTGGGTCTCACAGATGGGAGGAGGAAGCTAATCCAGAGATCTTTGGTGTTCTGCTGTTGTAAGGTCTCTGTAGTTCCAGCCTTCCTCAGAGTGAAAGTCACCTCTCCAAGGGAAGGCACCTTGGGCCTTGAACACCAGAGAGTGATGTTGGCTCCTGGGTCCACCACGAGGCCAGGCTTGGCCCACAGAGTGGGTTTGGGGAGTTGTCCTGAGGGGACAGAGAGACACCAAATGTCAGGGTTAGCTTAGGCTTCCAAGCCCCTCTCCTAACTCTATATTGAACTGGAAAAAATAAATCTCCCCTCCATTCTCACTCTCTTGAATTAAGGTGGGGTCACCCCCATTATCCTGGGGCCCAAAGCTGAGCCAATGTAGAACAGAATAGGGTAGCAGGGTCTCTTCCAGCCTGCCCCAAACTATCCCTTTAGAAATCCCAACATTTTATTCCTTCCCCATAGCCCTGTGGACAAAGTGGGGGACAGAATTGGGGATTCAGATGTTTCCATCTTCATTCACCAGTCACAGTCAGCTTCAGGGGCTTGCTTGGATATGAACCCTCGTGGGGGGATGTCTTCCTGTAGTAAATACAGCTGTAGCTCCCAGTATCCTCGCCCCTCACAGACTGAATAGAGAAAATAGCCCCAGTCCCTTTAGGATTCTCTCTCTTCAAGGGCTCCAGGCTCTTTGCCTCCAGCAGGGCAACACTGTAGTCCTGGGGTGGTGTCTCTTTTGATATTTGACACCAGATGGCCACTGCTGTCCCTGGGGATATTGAGGAGCCCGGTGAGACTGAAATGGAGGGTTTGGGGAGGCTTCCTGTGAATGGAGGAAGGAAGGAAGTTAGGGACCTGATCTCTCCTCCTAATTCCTACAAATCATTCCCCGAATCAGAGCTGAGAAGGGGGAGGGTGGGCAGAGGGACCCTGGCCAGGACCCTCTGTCCAGTCTTCTTGGCCTGTTCATGGTTTGCTCCCTGCTCCACTAAGACTCTGAGAGCACCAGTTGATGGCAGAAGAAGGGGCATTGGCAGAGGAGGTTGCTCTCCCCACCTGCCGTCTTATTCCCCTTTCCATCAGTACGGGTCTGCCCCAATAGCCTGAACTCTCTGGACCAAGGTAGGATCCTAATGTCACTGTCACTGGAAGATTCAGAACTTTGTCTTCAACTTTGATGTTTATAAAACTCTTTCCTACATCAAAACTTGTGTGTAGAGGATTAGACAGACACCCTGATTGGGTCCAGGGCCCAAACCTCTGCCCTACACTGCCATGTGGTGCCAGGTACCTGACCTGCCATGCCTTGTCTACCCCTCAGGGAAGACAGAGCTGAGCTGGCAGAGCTGTGTATGCTCCTGGGTGGGCATGGGCTGGCAGAGGAGAATGGAGGCTCTGTCTGGCCACCTCTGTGAAGAAGTAAAAGTTTGTTTGATTCTCAAGGTGTCATTCATCACCCACTGATCAGTACCTCCTGCTTACTGATGCGGGAGCCCCAGAGGTTTAGGGAAAGAACCACCCCTGCTGTCCTTAGGGATTTCCAGAGTTGGAGCTTAAGTGACCTCTTTAGATAATTCAGTCCATGAGCTTCATAGCATGGAAGAAGAAGCTGAGGTCTGCAGATGTTGGGGACATGCCCATAGTCATCCAACTAGGAACTGGGGGGTGTTTGACAACCTCCCCCCGGCAAAACCTCCCATCTCATTTCTCCCAACTGGTCTCCTTCCAACCAGGGATGGTTGTACCCCTGCATTCCCTCACCTGGCACCACTAGGACCAGGGCTTCCCAGGGCCTGGGGAGATTGGGATATTAAGTGGAGGTAGATAGTAAAGCCTGAGGGTTTGTCCCACTTGTAGGTGACTCTCCAGAGAGGGCTCTAGGCTCCCTTCTCAGGACAGGGCCCCTCCCCACCAGGGATGGCTGTAGACCAGCACCCCCTCACCTGTTACTACCAGGGCCAGGGGCTCACTGAGCTGTGACCACAAGGGCCCCTGCCCAGAGCGACAGCTGTAGCTTCTCCCATCTCTTGAGGCATCCACACTCCTGAGCACAAACTCTGCCTGCTGCCAGGAGCCATTTCTCTCCTCTCTGAGCTCTCCATCCCTCCAGAGCTGGAATTGGTCACTCCCCAGGTGGCCCTGGCACCTGAGGGTCACATCTGCTCCCACAGGGACCACAGAAGATGGGACAGCCCAGAAGGTAGGCCTGGGAAGGGGGTCTGAGAAGAAAACAAATTGGATTCCCAGAGATTCCTTTGGCCCCAGTGATTCTTTTACTTCTGGATTCAGAAGCCCCTTCCTCAGTCACACCCTCCATTCATCCCAATGTCCCCTGTTTCCCTCCCTCCTTATCCTGGGAGAGGTTGTCAGGATTGAACTGGATTGAACGGGAAAGTGAACAGTGGGATCCTGGGGCAGGACTCACCCATCTGTGCCCGCATTGCCCAGCCCAGACACAGACCTGTAAGGGAACCTCAGGTTATAGATGCCTCTCCTCCAGCCCATGCTGACCCATCCCCA
>JAQQSW010016696.1:0-11619 GCA_028646575.1 Pseudocheirus occidentalis | reverse complement strand
GTGTGTGTGTGTGTGTGTGTGTGTGTGTGTGTATGTAGAGACTTCTCCTGGGTCAGCCCTCTTGACCCACTGTCCAATTACAAAGCAATAAGGTGTGGCCATTCCTCCCCCCCCCAAAAAAAAGCTTCTTGCCACGGGCTCCATGTGAACATTCTCAGAGCCACTTAAGCAAAGGGGCTAGGCACAGGAAAGAGCTTCAGATTCCCATTACACTGTTCTACTCGAAACTCTTCATTCTTGAAGAGTCCTTAGTACCTAATGAACAAAGTCCTACCTACTTTACTTATCCTAACATCCCAAACCATCCACAACTCACTACCTCCTGGGTTTATAGTTTTATCTCACACTACTTTCTTCCACATGCATTATTACAGTCTAGTCAAACTAGATCAATCACTGTTCCTTAAAAATATCAAGTATTATTCGCCTCTCTATCTTTGCTCACACTTCTCCTTCTTCTTAGAATTTTTCTTTACCAACTTTTGTTTTTGAAATTCCATACATGCTTTAAAACCAAATCCCAATGGATGCTTTTCTTAAAGGAAATTACTCCATATTTTTGATGTCATTGTCACTGAATGTCATTGAATGACATCCTGCTCTGAACTCTCAAAGGATTTTCTATATGTCTTATAATTATTCTAGTCTGTACAGTAACTAATATTTTCAATATACAGATTTTTGAGTGTTGCATCTCTCTTACTAGATTTTAAGTTTCACCAGGGCAGAGAACATTTCAAAATGATCTTTCTATAGTGCTTTGCTCATATGAGGCAACAATAGAGATCTGCTGAATTAATATTTCAGCTGTAATCTGTCCGTTTCTCTATTAATTAATTAATTAATTAATAATAGCATAATCATTAATGCTAATGATTAGTTCAGGATGGATTTTCAAGGAAATTTTATCTGCTGCTACGCAGGTGTTCTTTTTCACCAGGAAAGACAAAACAGAAGGACATTACTATTCTTAGCTTGGTTTTTCAGTTAAAAGTAGAAATGAGAGAGACTCTGAAGTTTTAATGAAATCAATGGCAAAGGAGAGTTAAGCTCACAGCAAAAGCAACAAGAATGGGAGGAAAGTTTTCTAGAACGACCCATTTCATGTCAAACCACATGGATGCAGTTTATTCACTTTAAAAATAATAAAAAACAGACCCAATTTGGGCAACATAACTGAAGTACTGGTTGATGGACTTCATTTTAAAATACTTGATGGAGATCATCATTTAGGTATAACCATGGCCATGAAAAGGCGGATGAGTAAAAGGACAAAAATTACTACCTGTTCTCATACTCAAAAGCAACATACTGACATTGTCACTGGGAAGAGTTTTTGAAAAATAGGTCATAAAGGGCAAAGAGATGAATGAAAAAAAATAGGGCTTAGAATAGTCACTTTGATTTAGAAGGTGGTGACATTACAATCATTAATTTGTTAATAGATTTTTATGAATATGATTGATAATTTGGTCTACTGAAGAATTAAAATGAAAAGCATAGATGATTCATATAAAAGTATGAAGCAAAAGAGTATTTTGATGAAATAAAAATAATTTTCAAGATACAATCAGTTGTGTTTATTATCTGTTTTCATAAGTTAAGGCCACTAAATATATTTTTTGAATAAATTCTCTAAATAGGGAATGGTCTTTGAATTTTTTTTAATGCAGCCATCTCTTTCAAACCAGATACAGAAAGAACTAGTTGCTGGAATAGCTAACTGTCCACCTCTAATTTATTTTTAATCTATTAATAATGGAATGCAATTAACAGTCTTTTGACCAGAAGAGCAAGTGATGAAGTATATGGTCATAATGAAGAAGGACGCTAATAATAAAAGATAAACAGATAATATCATTGCAGCTTTCTGAAACATATTTTAAAACTTGAGGACAATTATAAGATGTAATCCACTTACGGAACACCCTAAATGAAAAACCAGAATTTACCAGAGATTCAAGGTCCTTTAAAAGCAAGATTTCTTTGGCAAATTTAAATATTTACAAAGAATTAACTCCTGGATACACTAAAATGTAAGGGGCTAGAACAAGTGCCAAGTTGAAGAACAATCAGAAATTCAATCCCATTTAACTCAGTCCCATACGATGGACACTGGAAAAACACCTACTCAGTTGTAAGGAAGAATGAAGATAAATCATCTCTGTCAATACAATAGTTGACTTTTATAAATCATTTTACCATGTACAAAGTGCATAAGCCACTGAGGAAAGATGATTTTGCATGCACCAATTACATTTATAAAAGACTAATATGTAAAGAGATATAGCCATCCTAAAACTATTAGGTAGGTACTGTAGCATAAAGGACATTTATAGGTTTGAGTATAAAGTATACTAACATGATCTTTTTCTTATTAAACACTGTGATTTATTCATTTACTTATTCACACAAGTTTGCATTATATACTTGTCATTTCTGAATAATCTAGAAATCATACTTTAAAAAATTATCTTGACTGCTAAACTATCCTATTTTTCAAATGCATTCAGAAATCAGGCACCTCTCTGTCCCCCAACATATAAAAATCCTAACCATAACACTGACAACAAAAACAATAACAATAATACTGTTTTGGGAGGTCACCAAAATTATTCATATCTTACCTTATTTTATCTCCACAGCAATACCACGTAGGAGTTGCTATTATTACATCCATTTTACAGATGAAAAAAAACTGAGTCAAGGCACAGTTAAGTGATTCAACCCGAGTAGTATAGTTAGTAAAGTGTCTGAGGCATGATCTTAAAGGTTATTCCTCTAACTCCTACGCAACCTCGCTGCCTTTGGCTTGAACATGCCCTATATCAAATTTATTGGTAACTTTGAGATTTCTGATTGTACAGAGATGTCTATAATGAAACCCATGAACAAGAGAATAATAATGTTAAATAACTCTTGTTCATATGCATCACCTTTGAGGGAGAGTTTTTATCAATTTTTTTGTTCAACCAATCTGTGTGCACAGTCACCGAGTTTTAAAATTTCTATCCTTTAATGAGTAAAACATATTTTTGAGTTTTCTAGATAATAACAATGTTTTTCATTTTGGTTATTTTTAGACTTAAACAATAAGTAATCATCTGTATAAAGAAAGACAAAATGCAGTGACCATATACTACTGGAATAGAAAAAAATGCCTAAATCCTAGTTTTCCACATAAACCAACTCCTTGTGGAGAATTCTTAAATTCTAATTGATAATCTTAAATTCAGCAGCAGATGTGTTAACAGAGTTTGTCTTCTAACGGAGGGAATAATGCATTCCCAAGTTAAGTGGGACTGCAATATTCTTTAGCATAACTAATACATAAGATCTTTGATTTGAAGATACAGTTTAAATAAGAAACGTTAAGTGCTGTATTTCATTTTGCACATAACTGCTTGAATGAAGCCCTATTACTTACTGACAAAAGATCTTAAAAAAATCAATATTCCATTTTCTAGCCACATTTTATTATTAGAAGATGAAGCCTTCATTAAAATGAAAATTACCCTATTGTGAAACATTAACAGTCATTCAGAGGCCCCAACATTAATGCTCAGTATATTGTTTGTAGATATATTATTTTAAAACAATTAATAAGGAGCTGAAAATATTTCCTTCAGATTTATAAATGTGCCAGAAGTGCAGGTGACTATAGAAAGGTTACACCATCATTGGGGTTTATAAAGTGAAAGGTAAATATCAGTTTTATATGTAGTAGACACTAACTTTGGAAATGATCGCTTGCTGAAGTAATTTTTGTGGAAGATTCATTCATTTCTACTTTATTACACTATTCATTTCATTTGTATGATCACTCTTAATGTGCTAAATTACCGTACAATGAAAACAAAAACAACCATTTCTAGGTTCAAAATTTCCAGCATTGTTTGTTTCAGAATGACTGGCAAATTAAGAGTCCCGATTCACTCATCACCTGTATAGAGGAGTTCAACACTCACCATCACCCACTCCTCAAAACTATAACAAAGTCATCCATTTTACTGATGCAACTTCGATGAAAGCATATATAATGAAACAATATCATTAACAAAAATAATGACTTTGAAAGTAGTTCTAAACTTGTTTTGAGTAGGTCCAAATGACAGAATTCAGGACCATTAAGTAGGAATTACAAGGACTCAAACATCTTTCCGTTCAACATAAACAAATGCCTCTTAATATTTACAAGTGACCAAAACGAGAAAGGGCTTCCAAGGGCCGGTGATGGATTCTCCTTTACTTTTTTATGAGGGAAACTTTGCTCAGATATGTCGTCACTCTTCGTGATCCTATCTGGGGTTTCCTTGAATGCTAATGGAGTGATTTGCCATTTCCTTCCCCAGCTCATTTTACAAAAGAGGAAACAGAGGCAAACAGGGTTAAGTGACTTGTCCAGGGTCACAGAGCTACAAAGTGTCTGAACTCATGACTCCAAGCCTAGCAGTCTATCCACTGTGCTGCCTCGCTGTCCTATCCTTCACTAGAAGTCTTTAAATGGAAGCTAAAAAAGAACTTTTGAGGAATACTAACAATGTAATAAGACCATTAACCAAGAAGTGGGGAAAAGGTCGTAGCTGATGAACTTTGTGGACTGGTGTCTTCTAATTCTGTTAACACAAATACAGGTATCTGTACAAAGAAATCTTAAGTGATTTTTTAAACTGAAAAATATTACAAAGAAACTATGAAAATGTGATATATTTTGGAACATGGTATTAAGATTTTTAAATGACAGTGAAAACCTGAAGCAATTTCTCTATCTAAAAAGGAAAATATCAAATATGGGCAAGTACAAATTGCTTGCAAAGATAATGGTAATGTGAAGATCTTCTCTGCCCCTTAATAGGCAAAATGTAATCACATGGAGGAGTTTGCTGAAGGAGTGGAGCAGGAAGGAGTGGAGTAGACTGAGAGGAAGCTGGGAGTCAGAGCAGTTAGGACAGAGGGAGGAGAGGATGCAGGCAAGGAGACAGCTAGGATTGTGAATGTTTACGGGAAGGCCCAAGAAGGGGGAAGACTTTGGGATGCTGTTGCTTCCTGCAGTGAAAAGGTATATTAACTTCTTTGTTGCTATAATATTCAGTTTTTTGGTGTTGAGATTTGCCTTTCTGGTCGTTAAATAAATGTTTTGCTTCTGTCTTATATATGTAGAGTCTGTCATATTTTGCAATTCAGAACTGTGTGGACATATTCATAGTTGATGTCAGTGTGGTGGGTTGTTTTGGCTATACATTGCTATATACTGTCAGAGATAAAAAATAAAATACAAAATGATGACCTGATGGCTACAGAACACCAAAAGGCAAATATGAGTCAGCAATTTCATTGGGAAAAGCCAACATGATATTAAATACACATAAAATGGAACATGATCTGCAGACAATAAGCCTTCTGTCATAGTCTTAACTGACTAGAAACAGGGGTGGAGAACCCGTGGTGTCAAAGCTTCATGTGGCCCCTCGGTCCACAAGTGCAGCCTTTGACTGAATCCCAACTTCACAGAACAAATTGGATTGTGTCAAAAGGCTGCACCCAAGGACCTAGAAGTCTACTTGTGGCCTCAAGGCCACGCTCCCCACTCCTGGACTAGACATTCCTACTGAGGTATTCTACCCCATTTCCAATTAACACACTTTAAAAAGGATTTAAACAACCTGTATAGTTAGAAAAGGGGAAACAAGATTACTGAAAAATGCTCTCAGAATTGTAAAAAAATATATATATAATTCAAAACAATCCTGAAACTGTTCATCTCCATCAAAATGACAAAATTAATAAAAAGCAATTAAACTCAATGCTGGGTTTGAAATAGCTATATTTATTCATGGTTATTGGAAATGGAAGGTACTGGAAGCTTTTTTTAAAAAAGAAATCTAACTTTATGTGGTTAAATTTATAAACATAATCATATTGTTTGAATGAATGAAATAGCTACATTTATTCATGGTTATTGGAAATGGAAGGTACTGGAAGCTATTTTAAAAAAGAAATCTAACTTTATGTGGTTAAATTTATAAACATAATCATATTGTTTGAGTTAGTAATTTCACTGCTGAGGTAATATCCTAATTCACTCCTTTAGATTCAATACCCTCACTTCAAATGAACCTCTATGGCTACTCAATGCCTTCTGCTAGACATGATTTCTTAAAAAAATATTTATAAAACTGGTCATTCACAACTAATTCTGACACAAAAGAGGGGGAAACCCAATTATCTTTTACTATTTCTTCATCTGAAATATGCATTATATATGTACACATGTGTGCATATTCACATATATACATATGCACAACACTTAGAAGTCCATGTAGTTAGGTGTGCTGCTGACTCTACTTAATACTGACACAGATTGTTACATACATAGACCAAATGAGATAATGAACATGTTAAGGCATTTTGAAAATCTTATATATATATATATATATATATATAATATATGTATATATATGTGTATATATACGTATATATATGAAATGGTTTTTTTCTTGCTAGAGATTGGTTGTTTCAGGAGTTCCGAACTCTTTTTGTAACATCTATACAGTATTTAAGAAATTTAAGCTGGTTTATGTTATATACATTATGTTAACATTGTAGATTATATGTATATATAATATTTTACTATAATAGTCATGAATCCTAACACATCTTTTGATTATTTGCTTCACAAACTATTAACCAAATGCTTATGCTCCTATTTAATAAAATTGTTAGAAAAGATCAAATAAAAAGGCTATCTCTTCCACTGTAGTTACTCACAGATAAGTAACCTTCACTTGAGGAAAAGGCACCACTGTAATCTTGACGATCCTAATATAGGCCTGTAGTCTACAGGGAGCCTAACAGCCTTGGAGGGACATATATCCTGAAAGGATTCCATTACTTTCAATGACACAATTGTCCTTTGCTTCCACCTTCTGTCCACTCCATCTCTGCAAGAACCATCCATCCATCAAGATTCAACCCAACTCCCATTTCTCCTCTGAAGTGATTATTGATACTTCTGGGTTTCATGTGGGGGGAAGGAAATGGCAAACCATTTCCAGTATCTTTGCCAAGAAAACCTCCAATGGGGTCACAACGAGTTGGACATAACTGAAAACTGAAGCACCACAACAAAGATTTCTTGTAGGATCTCAAGCGACTGAACTGGACTCTTATTATTCTATGCTGTTGTAGGATCATACAAACAACTGAAGACTTAATTATATTCAATCTTTTCAAATTAATTGACTTCATTCTTTTAAGACCCAAAATAAGATATCCTCTGAGACTCCCACCTGTCTAACTGCTGATGGGCTGGTCAGAAGCATTTAAGCTTAAAGGAACACAGCAAATCAAGCAGAGTGCCTAATTAACAAAACTATTTTCAAATCCTTTGTTTGTTTTGAAATTTATGAGCAACTGAACAGTGCTTTAATCTCACCTACCTGATGAGGATATCTTTTGACTTCAGGCTAAACTACTTTAAAATCTGTTCGAATTTACTTTTGATTACTTTATTGCGTAATGGCTCTCTTTTAGGCTAGCCTGAGTTCCTCTTTTTGTTGGGCTAATCATTAAGAAAACTATTAACAGTGAAACTTGGCCTCAGCTAGTAATCAAAGCACTACCTTTTTTATACGTAATTTTGTAGTTCCTAGTTTCAGAAAAAATTCTGATAGGAGCGGATTCTTTTTTCTCCCTGGTATCGATTAAAAAAGGAAGATCATTTTGTTTCTGTTTTTAAAATACTGTGTTGTAGGTTATTATGAAAAAGAAAAAAAATAAGTGCATATCTTATAAAAATATTAAATCTGGACTAACCAGTAAATTTTTCAAGACTGTTTTGTTAGTTGTCTCCATCTGTTGTCTTAGTCCCCTTTTCTATGCTCCCAACCTCCTCCATGATTTTATTAGGATACAGAGTTCTCAATAAATAATTTCCCTCAACCAATGCAGACCAACAATTGTTTTACAATTTATAATCCCAGACTTTCCTAAGGAACTGAAATGTGGTGACTTCTTTAATCATACATATAGTAATATCTTAAAGATGGATCTTGAACACTGGTCTCCCTGACTGAAGCCATCTCTCTACCCATTTTGGTAAAGTGGAACTTTCATAGTCTCTTGGGGATCAGAAACTGGTAAAATACAGTTTACCTTGAATCTACCTTGGTTAGTTTGGTAATGAAATTTTCTCAGATATATGTCTCTACCTTCTGTGCAAAGTAGTTTCTGGTGGAGTCCTCTTGGATAGGGACACACTGCTCTCCTACTTCCAAAGCCTCAGCAGCGGATAAGAGTCAACAACTTATTGTTACAGTACAGTCCTGATCTTAGCTCTTATTAAGAAATGCATAACTGATGTAAACACCATGGTGCCCTAGCCTGAGATGAGGAAACAGGAGTCATACACAGTCTTGGTACCAGAGAACCATAGTACTGAATCTTCAAGACAATATAATGAGTCTTTCTCCCCATTTTTATACGTAGATGGGATCATTTGATCCGCTTACACAGTGACTGTGGGAATTCAAGCAGTAGTAAATGGAAGTGACACTGTCACATACACATACCTAAATCACTATGCTGCATTTCTAAAGTTAGATATACAGATGTCCCACTGAAACCACTTACAGTAGCTTAAAGAAAAATGGCAATACATCATTCCTTTTCACTTAGACACATCATAGATGCTTTAAAGGTAGACAACTATATAATTATTCTGGTATTACTAGCAGATTTTTCAATTTTCTCTTTTTCTTCTACTTTCTCTAATTAACTTGGGAGGGGGGTGCAGAAGAACTGAGAAAAACTAAGAAAAAGGAAAAGAAAAGTCTATGATTTAATTGCTGGAACTTAATCTTAACCTCTCCTATATATTTTTTTCAAGTAAATATGCAAAAAACTGGAGTACCTGAATATTAATGGAAACACAGATTATGTATTAAAGATTAAAGATGAGATTATGTATTAAGAGTACAGATGAGCATATAGTGAAAGAGGCAGCTAGGCTGCACAGTGGATAGAGTGCCCAGCCTAGGGCCAAGAAGACCTTAGTTTAAATCCAGCCTCAGACACTTACTAGCTATGTGACCCCAGGCAAGTCACTTAACTTTGTTTGTCTCAGTTTTCTCATCTGTAAAATGAACTGGAGAAGGAAAAAAAAAGACAAAAACTACTCTGGTATCTTTGCCAAGAAAACCCCAAAAGAGATCGCAGAGTCAGACATGACTGAAAACAAATATACAACAATATATAACAATATATATTATATATACAATATATAGTCATATAATATTCATATATTCATAATATACATACAATATATACAATATATAACAATATATTATATAGTATATAAGTAACAATAATTATAAAAATTAGTATTCATGGAAATTTAAGTTTTGCAAAGTGCTTTACCTATGTTATTTAATTTAATCTAGGCACAATTATTACCCCCAATTTGCAGATGAGAAAATTGAGAATGAAAGAGCTTAAGTGACTTGGTCAGGGTCAAAGTGCTAACAAGTGTCTGAGAATGATTCAGACTCAGGTCTTCCTGACTTCAACTCTAACATTTTACCTACATATAACACTACCTAAGCGCCTAAAAGAAACTGGCAATTGTTTGGGGAGCAAATTTAAAAGAACCTTTGAAAAAGTGCCCTTGAATAATAAATCCAACATTTAATCTCAAAAAGATTCAATTGAATTATTTGCAATCTCTGAGAATGAATTCTGCATTCTGGAAAACTAGAACCAATATTTTAAACCTGACAGGAAATTGGGACTTAGTAATAAAAAAAAAGTGAGAAATTACGTTCAAGGACAAAATATTTTTTAAATGTTTGATGGATGATGAGAAACATTTCCCTCTACTTGGAAGGGACTATGGGGGCAAAAAGTGTCATTCGCTTCTGAAAGAGGTTATTTTGTCCATAGGTTTTGTTGAACTGTTGTTATTCTTTGTTACACGAGAGAAGCTTCAGTGGGCAAGTTCTCACGAAATGACTATAGCATAAAGAAGATGAAGCTTAAAAAGGGGTCAAAACAAACATTATTCTGGTGCCCACTTTGAATAGATTAATTAAAATTAATACAAACTGAACAGTCCTTATGCATATTCTCACCAATATATTACACATGAATCTTTATAGTTAAAAAGATTTTTCATATATACAAATAAGGAAGATAAGAAAAAAAGAACAAATTCCATAACACTGCTTTCAACCCTCAAGGGATTTGCTCTGAGAAGGCCTTTGCATTATTAAAATAAGAATAAATGGAGATAATTTGATTTAACAGACTCATTTTGATGTTAACATGTGTTTGAAGCTCGTTAACACAACGATGGTGTCTGTACAAAGGTTCTTAGCAGGGTTGCATCTAATTGTATTTTTGCTTTCATATCAGATCGGCAGATAAGGCTAAAGTCCCTTTAGACCATTCCCACATATCAAACTTTATTTCTTATCTTTTTCCTCCTACAGAGGTCATGGGGCTATGGCCTTTATAAGCCTTTCTTTGGACTGTACATCAAAAGAACGGTACAAAAACGCCCCCTCCTATCAGGCAAAAGAGAAGTTACCCTTACACAGTTTCCACAGTATGATTTAATAGAATAGATGACTCCTGTCCAGCACTTGCTTTGACTTTCTGCCCAGAAACACCAAGCAATCTTTCCATAGAAACAGCGGGAGGAGATTAAATTTGATATCAGAATTTCCTTACAAAGGAGAATACCTTTTTTAATCGCTCCCCTTCCTCTGTGAAGTGAATCATTTTTAGTCTGATCTTAGCAACAATCTTGGGTAGGAAAAGAAGCAATCATTCCCTTGAAAGTATTTAAAGAAATTGAAAGGAAACCCTTCTGTCTTTACACCAAGAATAGAGCTACAGATATTAAATTGAACATTTAAAGGCAAGATTTCTATAGTGTAAACACTTAAGCTGGAAGATTGCTTGAATTACTCAAAGATCTTGTAAACATATCAGGCAGGACCAGTTGCCACTTGTAGTTGAAACTTCAAACTGAGGAAGCTTTTCTGTAAGTTAGTTGTACTTCGGGGAAGACAAAGAATGTTTCCCATTAATAGATACTGACGATATAGGAAGTATCACCAGTCATAATAAGATATGAACTTAAACTTTGTAATTTCTATGCTCCTGCTTTTTGGAGCATATTTTTTAAAATAATTTTTAAATTTGTTTTCTTGTTTACATCACTCATTTTCATGAGATTTTTGAACTACAAATTTTCTCCCCATCTTTCCCCTACCCCAACCCCAAAACAGCAATCCCACTGTAAAGCCCCTGCTCTCTAACTTTCTGGTAAGGCAGGGAGGGTCTCCCTACCCCAGCCCCTGTATATCTTAATTCGTAGTTGCACGTATTAACAGAGCTTTAGATTCTAGATTCTTTCAATTCCTCCTTGTCACCCACTCCCGCTGGAAGGACAAGCAATTCAATACAGGCTGTGTAGAACTTTCAAGTTCTATTTTTCCCTCTGATTCTAAAACATCAGGGCAATTTTCTTTGAGGATTTCTTGAAGGATGCTTTCCAAGTTCTTTTTCTGGTCATGGGTTTCAGGTAGACCAATAATTTTCAAGTTGTCTCTCCTG